>CP139509.1:150528308-150698243 GCA_021014915.2 Artemisia tridentata subsp. tridentata
CACTTTGAAAATCTTTTTACTCAAGAAGATAATGTTGGTGACACAAGGGTTGTGGACATGACTGTAGTTGATAATGTTGGTGTGAGTAATGTAGTTGTTAATGATGCTTGTGTTTTGGAAAATTCTGGTGATAGTAATCTAGTTGATCAGGGTAAGAGAGTTAGTATTGATGATGAAGTTCTAGCCAAACATAAGAAACTTGATAAGGGAAAGTCTGTAATGACTAAAGAGGACATTGTCTTATCAAAGAAACGAAAGATTGTTTCTAAGGGTAATGGTATTGTCATATTAGAGAATAATAATCCTTCATTTGATAGTGATAGTGACAGTGACAGTGACAATGATAATGACCAAGTAATTCATAACTCTTTTGGTAATGATATCAATATGTGTTCTGAAACCGGAAGTGATGAGTCTGAGAGGTCATTTGATTATCTAAGTGATGGTGATTATAAGGTGATAGAACTTAGGAAAAGAAAAATCTGCTAGTAAATATAATATATATGAAGCTGAGGAAAGTGCATCCATTGGTGAACAAGAAGATTTTACTCCACGAAACAGGAATTATGATATAGGTCAAGGTGACACAATCAAAGAGCATGAATTGTGTATGGAAAAACTGATGAGGATACTAAAAGGAAATGGAGGTACAATAACAGACCCTTGTTGAGAAGTCAACTGAAAGGTTTCCTATTCATGATGAAGATACTCATTGGAAATTAAAGAAACCAAAGGTACTATATTGTATATTTTTTAAATGGGATAATTACTAAAATAGACCGGGCAACCAAGTGGTTGGCGGTTTTTGCCCCGAAAAAAAAACTTCTGATATTAGACCAGGGCAACCTGTACTTTTTGGGCAACTGAAATCTGCAAGTGACAAGTGTCACTTTTCTGACTATTTTTTGGGCAACTTGTGTATTTTTTGGGCAACTGGATGACACTTGTCATCGTATAGGTCGAGATGCCCAGTTGTCTGGCATAATATCAGAAGTTTTTTTTTCGGGGCAAAAACCGCCAACCACTTGGTTGCCCGGTCTATTTTAGTAATTGTCCCTTTTTAAATTTGTTTGATGTAAAGTTGTTTATGACTCAATATTGTGAAAAATTATTTAACAGGTTGGAGAGAAGTTTGTTAATGGTGAGCAGTTTAGGGAATGTCTTACATATTATGCATTGGCAAATGGTTTTTCTTTGTGGTATTACAAAAGTTACAAAAAGAAGATAATTGCAAAATGCGGTCAAAGAAATGAAAAGCTTAAGGATCCAAGTAAAGGAAAACAGAGGTCATACAAGAAGTTTTCAAGTAACAATTCTGATAAACCAGTTTGTCCTTGGAGGTGTTATGGAAAACAGTTAAAGACAGAGAACTCATTTCGGGTAATTTCTTTAAAGGATACCCATACATGTGTTAGAAACTTTAACTATGGGAAACTAGTCAATTACAAATGGTTAGGAAAACACTTTGGAGATAAGATCAGATCTAATCCACAAATTAGATTACATGAAATTGCAGATTTGGTAATGAAGAAATATAAGTGTATAGTTAGTCCAACTCAGTGTCGGGCTGCAAAGGCTTGGGCTTTAAAAGAAGGTGATAACACAATTCAGGATCATTATGGTTTGTTGAGGTCATATGGTAAGACATTGAATGAATCAAATGAAGGTTCAACTATTAAAATAGGTGTCACTATAAACCCTGATGAGAAGACTTACTTTGATAGGTTCTATGTATGTTTTAAAGGGTTGAAAGAGGGTTGGAAATTAGGCTGTAGAAAGATCATAGCCTTGCCTAGGGAATTATTAACAACAGTTGGTAGAGATGGAAACAATCATATATTCCATGTAGCCTGGGTTGTGGTAACAGTAGAGAATAAAGACAACTGGAGTTGGTTTCTAGAACTGCTAGCTGATGATTTGTAGATACCTAATGGTTTGGGTTTGACACTAGTGGCATGTTCTGGATGTAAACAAACTATGTAATCCTGCACTTATGTTGGTTGTTATGAAAGCACATGTTCATGTAATCCTACACTTATGATCTCTACGCTACTGCTACAATACCTCTTTTTTGTTTCACGCCTATTACAGGAAGTTGGGTTTTACTTTTAGTCTTTGGTTTTTTCTTTATGATTGTTAAATATTGTTGTGGTTTCTTTCATGAGCAAACTTTGTATTTGGTACCACTGCAAAAGGGGTGTTTGGTACTACTAGTACTAATGCATAATCTGTGTGCAGAATGTGTGTAGAATCATTCTAGTAGAATGTGTGCAGAATCTGTCAAAAGGTGTGTTTGGTACTACTACTGCATAATCTGTGTGCAGAATCTGTCAAAAGGGGTGTTTGGTTTCTATTCTCGTATCACCAAGCTTATATGGATGACGATTATAACTATCACATGTGGACTGGCCTAATCAAAAGGGGTGTTTGGTTTCTATTCATTGTCCATTCTCGTATCAGCAAGCTTATATGAATCTGTCAAAAGGGGTGTTTGGTTTCTGTTCTCGTATGAGCATTCTAATTGTTTCGAGGATGGACAATGAACAAGATATTGTCATGTTTATTAGCTTTTTTTAAAGTTGATTATTAGTGCTCAAGAGTCAAGACTATGGAATCAACATTCAAATTATTTATTACAAATTTACAATAGTATTTGTTTGGTGCAATACCAATATGTTAACAAACTGAGTTTGAAACTTCAGCAAGGTACAGAGTTTATTCATCTTCAGCAAGGTACTGAGTTTGAAGCTTCATATATATATGAATTGCAGATTTGAGCAAGCAACTAAGTTTGGTACTTATTGTTTGCTAACATACTGATCTGCAAGTTGTTAGTTGACCACAACTTTTAGTGCATAACCTTAAAATGCAGTCTGCAAGTGCAATTCTATCACAACTTTTCAAAACCCCTAGTCTTGTGTGCTGCAAATTTTCATGTGTTGCAAATATTTGTGTATTGTGTTTCTGTGTTTGAATGGTGGGCCATGTCCTTTATTTTTTGTCACATGGGATTGAAAGTGATAGGTCTTGGGTCACTTTAGGTTTTGTCATACTATGAGTGGTCCTAGGGGATATGTTCCTTTTAGTTTTAGGCTTCAAGTTAGTTTGTAATGTTTTGTTTGTGGTTATAAATTGTTGCATTTAAAATATATATATATATATATATATATATATATATATATATATATATATATATATATATATAATATATATATATATATATATATATATATATATATATATATATATATATATATATATATATATATAGGGGGGCTTTATTTTCAGAACCCTGTTAAGTGCGGGAACTGCGAGAACTCCAATTTTGCATTAGAAAACATGCATGTTCATATAAAACATGTATGTTTTCTTACATACACCTTAATACGCATGCATGCGTATTAAGGTGTATGTAAGAAAACATACATGTTTTATATGAACATGCATGTTTTCTAATGCATAATTGGAGTTCTCGCAGTTCCCGCACTTAACAGGGTTCTAAAAATAAAACCATTTTGCATTGATTTGTTGCACTTAACAGGTTTTTATTTGAACATGTATGTTATGCATGTATGTGTATTAAGGTGTATGTAAGAAAACATACATGTTTTATATGAACATGCATGTTTTCTAATGCAAAATTAGAGTTCTCGCAGTTCCCGCACTTAACAGGGTTCTGAAAATAAAGATACACTATATATATATATATATATATATATATATATATATATATATATATATATATATAATATATATATATATATATTAGTTGAAATGGAAGGAGTCAAACGGGTCAACAGCTGCCAAAGTGTGTTTTTACATAAACATCTTAATTTCTTTTTTTAATTAAAACTTTAACCTTCCAAATCGTCTTTATACAATTGATATGTCTTCTTCAACTATTATTTACATTGGGGTTTTTAACATACCAAAACCGTTACATTGCACTACCTTAAATTACACTTTTAATGGAGTGTTACATCAGTTTTCTATCATATTATTGCAAATGAACTTTTACATCACTTTTCTATCATATTACTGCTACACAAACTTTAACTAACAAAAGTAACTTTTGCAAAAAGAAAATAAGTTCAACACCATAAAACACAACCAACAATGACATGGTAACAAGGTTACATGAACATTATCCCTACTTGTTCATGACCAAAGCAATAACAATGAAAAATACAATCAAACCACATACAACCATGAATTTATCATACACTTTTGCCTTGACCTTCAATGCATTCAACTCCGCATTCAAATCCTTGTAAATCTCTTCCAGTGAATGATCTTCACTAGGCATCTTATCTTTTGACTTTCTAGCACAAGTTTGGTTATATTTGTTATCCTTTAATTCTCGGTTCTTGACATACAAGAAAACCATATACATCACACTTTTTTATCCTAAAAAAAATAATAATAACAAAATTACAATAGAAAAATATCATAAAATTCAAGGAAAAAATACGGGACAACTTATTTACTCTAATGGGACAACCCTCGAATCTTCGACCCGGATTCATAGGGGTCCATAAAATTTGCTCATAGATTGCGATGCCGCACCCACAGTGAGTCCTATTTGCGATGTCGAGGTACTTACTGTGATTAGAACGAGATGAAGAACCAGAAGACCCCATGATTAATGTGGTTTTGAAACTTGTGTGTGATGGTGAATTTGTTGATCTAAGTAACTGTGTGTTAGTTGTGTGTGATAAACCCAACAAGAGGGAATGGGGAAGAGTAATTATAAAGCAAAAAATAAAATTAAAGAGGACATTGCAATAAAAAAAAATGGGGCATGTGTAACACCCCCAAAATCTGGCTTTGCGGAAGCATTAGGGTCATGGGGTGCTACTGAAATGGAAATCATAACGCGAGGTAACGAAGAACCGCATACACACTTCGTAAAAATATATTTTCAATTGTTTAAATCAACTTTCATTTAAAATCTTTATTTTTCAAGTATGCCCAAAAATTTAATGGTCCCTCAAAAACAAGTCTTGAATATTTGTGAAAACAATGTAGTAAATGGTTTAAGTCCGTCGCCTTGCCATGCCTTGCCAATATTGAGTCGCCTAGATACCTGAGAAAAACATCCTAAAAGTCAGCAAAAAGATGGTGAGTTCATAGGTTTAAGTTCAAAGTACAATAAATTTGGACCAATAGTTTTGTACATGAGCATTATGTTGTATATAATGTCACATAAATATTCTATTACGCTAGCACTAAGTTCATGCAACCGAAGCAATAACAGGTCTGCATGCTCTAGAAGCATGTTTAATAAATAGGCCCGGCAAGTGTTTATCCCAGACACTTGTATTTTGATATGGTATACGTTCGTTTGCCTATCCAGTCAAACCAAACGGGGACGTTACTCCCAATAGATCTATTTATAACATTCACGCTTCCTAACTGGAATTAACGGTTCATGAATTTGGGCAGTAGGGGACATAGCAAGGCTTAGGCTAACCTGCGTAATAGTTTGATAAAAATAGGTAATATTGTGGTCCATAAAACAATTTGCATGTTTCTCACCCCATTGTTATAAAATAAGTATAAGTAAAGAGGGGCTATAAACTCACCTTAATAGTCTGAACAGTGAATGCTGTGAATTTAGGGAATGTACGGCACCAACACGCAACCTAGATTAATAAGTCATGTTTTAGTTTCACAAACTAAATTAAGTTTCTATCGCATTTAATTTAAATGTTTTTAAAATGTTTACGTTGTTGTTGCTTGTGTGGCAGCAAGTGAGTTCAAGAATTGGTTCCTAGCATTTGTAGGTATTGGTTCTAGGAATGCTTAAATGTACGACAATGAAGATATGGGAGGCTTATAGTATTTTGTTTAACAGAATCCGAAAGACAACGAAATGAATGAATTGAGAGTATGAATAGATATTATCGAGATATAGAATATTAGGGATGTGTAGTTTAGTTATTAAAATATATAGATATAATTATATATATGTGTTCTAAAATGTAGTAAAATTTTGTATAATTGATGGTTGGTATACAAACGTTTAATGACTCGAGAAAATACCGTATAACGGATGTACAATAAATGTTTTGTTTAGCTTGTTTAAGAAAATAGGATAAGTTCATAAAATTTGTTATGACTCGCATCCGTAAGTTGTGTTAATACAAATATCGTCCTAAAAACGTTATTTATAGTTTATGATCTTTGCTATATTTTGTTAATGAAAATTATAAAGTTTATATTTAGCAAAGCATAATTATAAGTTAAAGTCTTTTACATTTATAGTAATAAGCTTTTAAAACCCATCATATACATGCTACATGATCACTAGGATACTTGTTACATACATATATACATTTATACTATTTACATTTTAATTCCTAAAATGTAAATATATACATGACATCATGGCATACATCATTTGGATAGCTTGTAAGACTTAGTATTGAGTGAGATTGTGTAAGATCTTGGTAAGATATGTTGGTCCATGAAATTGAGTAAAACAAGAACAAATTCATTAATATTGATTAACAAATGTTACAAAGATTACTCAAAACCCACTAGACTACATGATAACATCTTCAACTTCTTAAAGGGGATACTTTCGGTAAATATCCCCTTTGGGTGACAAATAAACTCTCATTGATCCAAGCTATGCTTGATGATTCAATGAGAGGATGATCCTATCAACTAATACACTTTGTGTATTCTTTTGTTTGTTTAGGAAAACATACTATCTCTATTACAATCAAAACAATATATACAGGTAACTAAACAAAGTCAAGTGGGGTAGGTATGAGTTGTCATCCACTTGGTGTGAGTTGTCATCCACCAAGTGGTCCCTCTTCATCTTCCTCTTTTGTCTTTGTCTGACTTCTATCTTTTCTTGTAGAAGTTCGCGCCCATATATATCAGTCTGCTTGTAGAGATAGTATCTTCAGGGTCACTGAGACATTTGTCAATTCTCAGTGATACTGGAGTTGTTTGTAACTCGTATACTTTACTCACTGACACCGTATCAATAAGTAAAGTGTTTCTTCAACAACGAGCTTTATACAACACTCACTGATTTCTTTATCAGTGAGTAACCCACTATTTTATCAGTGAGTTAGGCTATTTTATGTTCAAATCTTGTCAGGGTACTTGGGTCAAATTCTTGACCCAACAATCTCCCCCTATTTGAATATACAAATAGCCTGGGTTCAAACCTGCTTGTTCAGGGACTTGGGTTTAGTTCCTGAGGTTTAAGGGTTCAGGGACTTGGGTTTAGTTCCTGAGGTTCAAGGGTTCAGGGACTTGGGTTTAGTTCCTGAGGTTCAGGGGTTCAGTGAGTAGGGTTCAGGGGTTCAATGACCGGTTTAGTGATAGGGTTCAGGGTTCATGGGGTCCTGAGGGTTCACTTTGACAGGTTCATTGTTTGTCTCACTGAGAGGGTTCAGGTTCCTGTGGGGTTCAGGTTCCTGGGGTTCAGGTGCCTGGTTTGAGGTTCAGTGACTTGGGTTTAGTTCACTGGTTCAGGGATTTAGTGATGGGGTTAATGGGTTCAGGTTTGAGGTTCAGGGACCTGATAATACCACTTCAGTCCCCTTCATTTCTCTCAACTTCAAAGCCAACTGAAGCTAATTTCAGTCCCTGATGAGAAATTTTTCTCACCACCTCAACACTTAGGACTCTTAAGACTCTTCTTCAGTGACACTGAGTCACTTCTTTAATCCTCCCAACTCCCTGATTGTCGATATGGACAACCTGAATTACTCCCTAACCAACCATACCAACCATATCACTCCCTGAAACACGACCTGTAGTACCTGATCTTTTCAGCTACTTCTCTGATTTTCAGGGACACAACTGTTATACTAACTTTTTGTCAATTCTAATCTCCCTGATCCTCTTAACAAATACAATCCTAGACCATATTAACACCCTGATCAGGCTCAGCCCGAAACAACATCAACCTATGATCTTTAATCCCCATCAGATGCTTATTACACCCTGATTTTTCTCAACCAACACACTCCCCTTCGTTCAGGCTTAGCCCAAAAGGAAATCATCATATCCAATATACCACATTTATCACCAACAGTTTTAATCCCAAACCACAACTCCAATCTTAGTTTTAACACAACTGCCTTTTGTTCCTTAGCTTCAAATTAATGAAAAGATAACAACCCACTTCCTTGTACAATCAATGAAACCATCACCACAATCATTATTTACCTCAATCACACCGTTACCTCCATTTACCCGTTAGCTTCGCCGCTGCAGACATGGGAAGCAGTTTTTTGACTTGGTGTTCGTTTTGGATCGAGATGTGTACGTTTTATTGTGTGTATGATTTTATTGTATTGTATTGGAGGGAGTTAGGATGACAGATGAGTTTGATTGCATGGAGTTGATGATGGTGGTTTTGATGAGAGAGACAGTTCTGCCCCTTTAGATCGAGAGTGAGAGTGTGGTTTTTGTTTGTTCCCTTTTTTTGTTACTCGATTTTAAATCGAGATAGGAGTGAATGGATATCAGATCTGGTTTTTTTTTGTTGTATTTTGATGATGGATCGATTTGGATTTTGGATTTCCAGATCTGTTTTTTTTTTGTTGGGGTGTGTGTTTAGGATAAGGAGAGGATTTGTTTTTAAAGTTGGATGAGGATAAGGTTTTTGTTTGTGGTGGAGGTTTTGTGGGGGTTCAGGGAGGGATAATCTTATTTGTGTTGGATAAGATTTGTGTGGTGTGTGTGTTTTGTGTGGTTCAGGGAGGGGATTGGTGTTTGTCAGTCACCAAAATAAATGTGTTTCTCCCCCTCAAAAATTGCTATACCAGTAGCAGTTTTTGAAGATCACATTTCTTTTTTCATTGAAGATTGTTATCAGTAGTCATACATGGATCTGGCTCATAAGAATGAACCTTAGGCTCTGATACCACTTGTTGGTCCATGAAATTGAGTAAAACAAGAACAGATTCATTAATATTGATTAACAAATGTTACAAAGATTACTCAAAACCCACTAGACTACATGATAACATCTTCAACTTCTTAAAGGGGATACTTTCAGTAAATATCCCCTTTGGGTGACAAATAAACTCTCATTGATCCAAGCTATGCTTGATGATTCAATGAGAGGATGATCCTAACAACTAATACACTTTGTGTATTCTTTTGTTTGTTTAGGAAAACATACTATCTCTATTACAATCAAAACAATATTTATAGGTAACTAAACAAAGTCAAGTGGGGTAGGTATAAGTTGTCATCCACTTGGTGTGAGTTGTCATCCACCAAGTGGTCCCTCTTCATCTTCCTCTTTTGTCTTTGTCTGACTTCTATCTTTTCTTGTAGAAGTTCGTGCCCATATATATCAGTCTGCTTGTAGAGATAGTATCTTCAGGGTCACTGAGACATTTGTCAATTCTCAGTGATACTGGAGTTGTTTGTAACTCGTATATTTTACTTACTGACACCGTATCAATAAGTAAAGTGTTTCTTCAACAACGAACTTTATACAACACTCACTGATTTCTTTATCAGTGAGTAACCCACTATTTTATCAGTGAGTTAGGCTATTTTATGTTCAAATCTTGTCAGGGTACTTGGGTCAAATTCTTGACCCAACAAGATATGGTAAGAGCTAGCTGTCATGTCCCGGCGGACCCAAACAGCTATATGGGCGGAACCCAGAATTTGGGTCCGCCAAATCCGTGGCTTGTCTGCTCAAGTTTGCCTATAAATAGCAAGCTGATCATTCAAGGACAATCATCACTTACATAGCATACATTGCATATACATTCTTTCTTACTTTACTAACCCATTCATTCATTCATTTCATTTGTAGAGATCTTTCTTTTGTAGCAAAGAGATCAAGCATCAAGGTTCAACACAGTGTTGTAAACCTTTAGTATAGTTACTGTGTGATTCATTTGTAGTTCACACATCATTGTTTATACCAAACATTCAGTAGTGATCGGTTAGTGTTTTAGTCCTCAAAACACATAGAGTGTCGGGAGTGGTTGTACCCTTGTAAAAAACTCGGTATCTAGCTTAGTACCGGAAAAAGAGTAAGCGACGTGTAAAGGTTTTCTCCGCCTAGAAGGGAGCTTGTTTCTTAGTGAAGAAAAACTCTCGAGTTAGAGGCTCGAGGAGTGGAGTAGGGCAAGGAAGAGAGTCCTTGTAGACCGAACCACTATAAACATCCGTGTTGTGGTTTGATTGTTCTTTCCTTACTTTCTTTACTTATATTGTTTGATTATTTGCATTAGTTTGAAATCACGTTAAGTACTCAAAGCGAATAAATTTAAAAAGAGGTAAAAACTATTCAACCCCCCTTCTAGTTTTCCACAATTGGCATCAGAGCTACGTTACTCAAGATTTTCAAAATATATTGTATTTTAAAACTTGAAACGATCAATGGATTTTGAAAACTACAAAGAAGGGCAATCTATGCAAAGACCACCACTATTTGAAGCAAAGAAAAATCGCTTTGAAACTTATGTGAAGTCAAAGGATATAGATCTATGGTACATAATTGTAGAAGGTGACCATAAAACTATAATTAAGGATATATCAAGCGGTCGGGATGATGATAGTTCTCTTACTCGTCACATTAATGAGCAAAAGAAATTAATTGCCAAAAATAATGAAGCTAAAATGATGCTTTATAATGCTTTACCTAGGAAAGAATATGAAAGAGTATTCATGTGTAAAACCGCTAAAGATATTTGGCAATCCTTAATTATCACTCATCAAGGGAACTCACAAGTAAAGGATAACAAAATTGATCTTCTTGTTCAACAATATGAACAATTTGTTATCCCTGAAGATGTGACCATTGATAGTGCATTTGCTAGGTTCAATACTATTGTTACTTCTCTCAAAGCACTTGACGATTCTTTTTCTAGTAAGAACTTTGTCAGGAAATTTCTTAGAGCACTTCATCCGAAGTGGAGAGCAAAGGTGACGGCCATTGAAGAATCCAAGGATCTTTCAAGCATGCCACTTGACGAGCTCATAGGAAATCTCAAAGTTCATGAGATGGTCATGGAAAAAGATTCTGAGATAGTTAAAGGCAAAAAGGAGAAGTTAAAGTCCATTGCCTTAAAAGCTAGGGTAGAGACAAGTGACGATGAAGAGTCTAGCTCAGATAGCGAAGACGAAGAATATGCCATGGCCGTGAGAGATTTCAAGAAGTTCTTCAGAAGACGATGAAAGTTTGTTAGACAACCTCGAGAAGAAAGGAAATCCCTTCGGAAAGACCGTGATGATAAGAAAGGCAAAGTAGATAGGAAGTGTTTTAGGTGCGGGGATACTAATCACCTAATTGGAGATTGTCCAAAGCCACCCAAGAACAAGACTCAACGAGCCTTTGTTAGTAGTGCTTGGAGTGACAGTGAAGATGATGACGAAGAGCCAAAGAATGACGAAGTTGCTCTTATGGCTCATGACAAGCTACGTGATCTAAGTGCGGAACAATCATGGGCTCTCCTAGAGGATCTTGCTCTTTATGACAACGAAAGTTGGAGTGATCCCCGTGATTTGAATAAAACGGTCAAGGCAATATCTTTGCCTTTGAACAATTCAAGCACTTCCGACCGTAGGATCGTAGAACTTGAAGACCAAGTCAAGTTTCTCATGAAATCCTACGAGGCTCCTAAACCTTCAAGCCAAGTGAACAAAATCACTTCTTCATGTGAATTATGTAGTGGTCCCCACGACACTCGTGATTGCATGGAACTCCCCGAACAAGCTTTTGTGGACTACGCATCCTCGCGTACCGACGGAGCGGGAGACAAGTGGTACACTTTCAAGCCCGAGCCAAACCATTATGGTGATTCATACAACACCTCATGGAAAAATCACCCGAACCTTAGGTGGAAACAAAACCAAAACTCACAACAAATCAATTCTTCCAACCCACCTAATCGTTTCCAATCAAGCGGTTCCAACTCGAACCGTACTTTCAACAACAATCCTTCCGGCAATGGTAGTACCAATAACTTTGAAGGATTGATGTCTCAATTTATGGCATCTCAAGAAGCTCGTTTAGCCAAGTTTGAAGCCGATTTCAAACAAAAACAAAGCGAGATGACCGACAAGATTGACACCTTGTTGAAAGCCCTCAATGACCGAGAAATGGGAGCACTCCCTAGCAACACGGTCAAGAACCCGAAACTAAACGTCAACGCTATTTCATCGGTTTCGTCCCCTAGTTCTTGTCCACAATATTATTCGGTCAATTCCATGAGCACGTGTTTCAAACAAACCCAAGTCGTTCCAAATGACCAAGAAGTTATGACATCCAAATTGGTCAACAACATAGTTGAAACACCTCCCACTCAAAACCTTGACGATGAATTCAAGGAGCTCCACCTTGAAAGTCCGGTTGTTGATGAGAAGAAGCTCAAGTTAGGCGAAAAAGGGACCGCCTTTGTTCAAAACAAGCTACCTAAGAAGTTAGATGATCCGGGCTTATTTGTTCTACCTTGCAAGATCGGTAATTCGGAGGCTTATGATACATTAGCCGATCTTGGATCAAGCCTTAACCTACTTCCGTTACCTCTCTACACCTCTCTAAAACTTGGAAAACTTGAAGAAACTGAGGTGATAATAGGCTTAGCGGATGGGAGTGTTGCTTACCCGGTTGGAGTAGTTAAGGACGTGTTAGTGCACATTGGAAAACTAACCATTTTAGCCGATTTCCACGTCCTTGATATGGTTAGCGACCCTACATGCCCCTTGTTGATAGGTAGAGGATTTTTAGCGACCGCTAGTGCTATGATTGATTGTAAGGAATCCAAGATAGCGGTAGGAGAAGGGGATACTTGGTCAGTCTATGATGTTAAGAAACATGCCTATGATACTAGTGAGGAACCGACACCCCATTGGTTAGAATTAAATAGGAGACCATCTAGATATGGACCTTGGATCGATAGAGACTTCATAGGACCCCAACGCCCATTTTACCTAGAAGAGGACTTTGTTAACCGAACGCATTCGGTAGAGCAACTCTTGGCTAGGGACACCGAATTGGATCCATTTGAAGACCCTCTAGTTTTTAGAAGGATGATTGATTTCCTAGGAGTTTTGCCAATTAACCTAGGAATGAATAAGTGGATTTGTGAGGAAGATGATCATAAGTGGAATTGGGATAAACCACCCAATGATGGAGATGGGTCATGGCATATCAAGATGACATTGTATGACCCGGATGGAGAGAAGTTTGAAAAGACATATCGTACTAAGCGGACCAATAGGAAACTTCAATCCAAGCTTAACCCTAAAGACGTCCTTGATGACGAGCTTACTTACATAGGGTAGCGTGACTTTGAGTCTAGCTACAAGACTCGTTAATAAAGAAAGGCGCTTCTTGGGAGGCAACCCAAGCTTTATTTGTTTTATTTGCTTTGTGTGTTTGTTTGATTTTATTTGTTTCCGTATGTGTGTTTAATTTTTATTCTTATTGATTCATGTTCAAAACTAAATTGTGAAAATGCTTTATTTTGTTTTTAACTTCGTCTTAACTACATATAAAGGTATTTTGCAAAAGATAAGTGTAAGGGAAATCTAAATCGGTTTATTAGAACACAAATGAACATGAATCATAATAATAATAAGTTAGCATACATATTCGTATTTGTTTGAGTCAAATGCTTGTATCGAGTCATAATGATGTTTTGCAGGATTTCCAGGAAGTAAGGTAAAGGTTTTTCAAGAAATTTTCCGGAAACTTAAAATGAAAATTTTTGTCAGGTCATTTCTGACGGCGTCAGGGGTTATAACCTGACGGCGTCAGATTTAATTTCCAGAAATTTTTGAAAATTTTGTTTTCATAAAAAGTTTTTATTAAAATCTCCAACTTATAATCTCCAGGAATCTGCAAAGTTATCATTCCACAAGCATTATATCCTTATATATAGATTTTATCCCGCCGATGTTATGCAGGTTTTCGTGTTTGTTTTCTCAGGTTCAACAGGTTATTTTGGACAAGGAAATGTTTTGAATCAAGCTTATGGCGATGCATTAGTCATGGAGCTTCAACATTCTCTTTGGAGGAAGATTTAACCGTGTAATTTCATTATCCAACGAGCGAATCAGGGGAGTATTTGATTTCATTCTTTTACTTTATGCTTTTACATTTGTCATTTGAACATTGGGGACAATGTTCATCTTAAGTGTAAGGGGAGGGTAAAAGTACGATTTTAGAGAATACAATTGCGCTTGATTTTTGTTTGTTTAATAGTAGATGTGTAATAAAACTGAGAGAAATACTTGTTAAGGTAATTTTAGTGCCAAATTTAAAATTTTTTACAACATATAGGAGTGAAACTTTGGTCTTAATGAGCGTCTCATGGATAGGAGTTATATGACTAGCACAAAAACCGTACCACTAAAAAATTTTCCACCCCCAAATATGTGAGGTTCGCCCCTAGAATTGGTAGGAAAAGCATTTATGCTATGATGTGTGTACCGGTAGCACTTAGATTCTAGAACTTGCGTTAGGACCATTCCGAGGCCACAAGTGAGACTACATTCGTGTAGTTAGATTTACTACATGATAAGAGGCATTAGGATTAACCCATTGTTTTACACCTGTGTTTTTGTTATAATTACATTGGCTACATTGGTCAAGTAATTCTCCCACACCCTTTGCGTTGTACTCATTTTTAGTACACGATACCCCTAGTACACCCCTCAGAGCCTATCTTTTCGTTTCGACCTTTAAGCATTTTACTTAAAGGAAGAATTTGTTACACCCCACTTAAATGTACACCCAAATCGCCTTAGCCTACCTTGTATGCACTCATTTTTAGTGCATTATTGTTACAACATTTGTTTAAACCCAAGTTAATTATCTAGTTGATTACATGGTTGCTAAGTCGAGTCATATCCTTGTACATATTGTTTTGGGACGATTGGGACTCGTGGGTAAAGTACTAGTGTAATGGAGTAATGGGGAAGAACATCATTTATTACCCCCATATGTGCTAAATGTTTTAAAAGTACTCCAAGTTTTTCAATTATCTTAATTCGAGTCATTAGAATAGTTATTTGTAAAGTTATGTAAAAGTTCAAGTGTAAGGGGATGCAACGCCCCTATGATGTATTATTTTGGATGGTAGGGTAAAAGTGTATGCAAAAAAAAAAAAAAAAAAAAAAAAAAAAAAAAAAAAAAAAAAAAAATCAAGAAAAATACAAAAAAATGAGAAAAAAAAAAGAAAAATAGAAAAAACATACGGACTACCATCCCGTTTTATTTTATGTTTATTTTATATTTTTGTTATTTTGTTATTTTGTTTCTAGCTTAAGATCGAGTCTAGTCTTGGCTTAGCAACATTGTATAGTACATGTAATTGATCAAGATTTTTAACTCGCCACCAGTAAAATATCCTTTATCCAACAAAACCGTGTTTTCCTTTTCCCTACACCTAACGTTATAACCCATTTAAAAGCCCTCTTTGATAGTTTATCTTAGGTGCTTACGCCTAGTGGAGGAGGTTTTCGATCCTTTCCCAAGCCTATGGTAATCTATTTGCTATGACAGGTAGTGAGAGATATTTTCCGTTTTCATTTATGAGATTTATTTTGATGACACTTGAGAGATGTGAGTATCTAAACACTACTTGTGAGGTGCTAGTTTATTATCTCCGTGCTTATTATGATTGAAGTGGAACGATTATTTGTTGTAATTACTTTTATGTTTGCATTAAATGACCCCTAACTTGTATTTTGATTAGAATAAAAGCGCATTTGCTTGAGGACAAGCAAATCTCAAGTGTAAGGGTATTTGATGAGGCGAAAAGTGTACCGCTTTTAAGGGGTCATTTAAGCCCGAAATCGTATTTATTTGATCAAATATTGCCCTAAATCGTTCCTTTTGTCATTTTAGGTACTTTTGAGAAGAAATCTGGAAAAGGAGGCATTTTGGACGTTTTTGGAGCATTAAAGTGAAGAAAACGGCAAAGTCTCAAGAATCGGCTAAAAGTTACTCTTGACGGCGTCACAATTAACATGGGACGGCGTCATGCCTTGGCAAGAAAAGTTGGATGTGAAATTTACTCATGACGGGCCAGTGAGTTTGCATGAGAATTCTGACGGCGTCACGCTTTAACTAAATCAAGGGCGTCACGGCTTAAATCATAAGGGGACGGCGTCACGTTCATGATCAGACGGCGTCAAGCCTTGATAAGCCAGAATGGATTTTTGAAGAGCTAAAGAGGGACGGCGTCAAGATGGTCATCCGGGAACCCTAAAAGCGGCGAGGTGACGGCGTCACAATGCATAAGGTGACGCCGTCAGATGTCAAAGTCTATATATAGTTTTCTAATTTTTTGTCATTAAGGGAGAGCTTAGTGTGTGGAATTTTGGGATAAAACCCTAAGACGATTTTAGCTACTTTTTCAGGGCTTTTTGCCTTGAGATCTTCCATGTTTCACTGAAAGATAAGTTATCAATTAATCATTCAATATGTCTATGTGTTGTTTGATTCTATCTTATGCTTGTCTTTTGTTTAACATGTTAGGCTAAATTTATCTTGTGTTTGCTTAGATCTAATGAAACCTAGCTATTGATTATTGGTTGTTAGTGTGTTGTTAGTTGTATTGGATGATTGTTTATCTATGTTAGGCTTAAGAAAACTGGCTAACTTCCTATTCGGTAACTTGCTTGAACGTCTTAAGAAACATGAACCAAACGCGTACTAAAGGTTTTTATGGTTGTATTTAATGCACAAGCGAATTCTAGTGATCCCATGTTAGGAGCTTCCTAGCCGGCTCGACATAGGAGTGAAGTAGGAGCTTGTAGAGTTTGGGGAAGTAAGTACGCCACCCCACGAATGGTATTAAGGAATACACCCGTCATCCACGCGACTAATACACACTAATTAACCGGTAAAAGATAGTTAGGGAGTAAGGAAATCTAAGTAAACACATTTCTCTACACATAAGTTTCTCACCACTTTTCATTTTTGTTATTTTATTTTATTTGCATTTGTAGTAATTTGGGTTAGTTGACTAGCAACTAATTCCGCCCACTCCTTCAAAACCCGAGATTTTACTTGCTTTTATAAAATAATAAAAAACATAAAAAGAATCTTCCTCAACCCTTAGACCTAATTAGAGTAGCCTTTCACACCTAACGAACACTATTCCCTGTGGAGAACGATCAATCCCCCGTACTTACCACTACACTATACTACATCGGTCAGGTACACTGCCTGGTGGGGTTGTAAGCCTCTTGAGATCCCTCGAGAGGTAAAACCTGTTGTAAGGTTGCAAAACCCACGCAATCAGCACGCTTTCAAGAAGATCCCAAAACATCCCATCTTGAAGCCGTCAAACGGATTTTTAGATATATCAAAGGCACTATACATTTAGGATTATGGTATCATAAAGGAACGGGAATAGAAACCATAGTGTATGCCGACTCAGACCATGCCAGTGACTATGTTGATAGAAAAAGTAAAAGTGGTATTTGTACTTTTGTTGGACATTGTCTTACCGCATGGTTCTCAAAGAAACAAATGGCACTAGCAATTTCAACAACCGAAGCCGAGTACGTGTCTGCAGGAAAGGCGTGTCAACATGCATTGTGGATGAAACAAGCTCTCGTCGACTATGGAATTGAACTCAACGACATTCCCATTCTTTGTGACAACAAAGGAGCTATCGACCTTAGCAAAAATCCAGTCCAACACGCTAGAACCAAACACATAGAAATACGTCACCACTTTCTACACGACAATGTTCAAAAAGGAAACATCTCAATCGAGAAAGTATCCTCAGAGGACAACATTGCCGACATTCTCACAAAACCTCTTAAGAGAGCACCCTTTAACTTCCTTAGACTTGGTTTAGGATTAATGGAACCAAATGTGTAGTTAGAACCTTAGCTTGAACCTTAGACTAACCAAACACAACAATAACCAAAAATCAAGCCTAATCCCGCGGAACCAAACGACAACAAGGACGGATCCCTTGTTTTGGTTCCGCCAGATCCGCGAAGTTCCTGAGTCAGTTTTCTAGTATATTAAACAAACACCCTGTACTGTGCATCACATTCCCCAAAAACATACAAGCTACTGGAACTCGACTTAAAATAAACCAAACCCATAATTTAGGTCATCCCCCTCCACCAATTTGTGCTTTAATCACCTCTGTAAGTATCCTAATCATATCTACATTCCTGATCTGAGTCTAGGATTTCTATTTCATGCACAAAATCAAAACTTGGGGTTTATGCATATTTTTTGTAAAATCATGAAGCATATTTACTGAATTGCATAACAAACCATGTTTTCCTTAGTTAGGAATTGCATATCATAAGGCATTATCATAATTCATCAAAAACCCCATGAGAAACTTTTTTATAAAAATCTTCTCACGACTAGGAAAAACGATTTTTGCACATTGTTCATACAAATACAAAACGTTATGTTTTAAACATCACTTGCATAATGTCTCTTGAATGCTAAAGGGAATACATAACTAATATGTATTTTCGGGTACATTCAATCGTAGCTACATTGAAGTAGGAGTGTTTGGGTTATCTCTTGTTTTGTTATAAAACTTGCATAAACGAAATTTTCATGCATCAAAAGGAGTCGAGATAACCGCACCTCCACATTGTCCCCATGTAGGCACACACTAGAAATTTATATACGTATTTTTGATAGTTTTAACTAAACTATAAAATTTTCGTGTCTAGGATAATCATGCCTCCCGCGACATACTATGATCACAAAAAAAAACCTTCAAATACCTACCTCAACACCATAAAACCAAAGGACTCTCTAGCGACCAAGTCAAAATCTTTAAGGCTTTAGAAAAACGTTATGTTCACGAGGGTAGAACCGTAGACCCCTCATTCTTAGAAGGAACCAATATCCGTGAACAACTAGCCGCCATTCATTTTGATTGCTGATGAAGCGAAAAGTGTACCGCTTTTAGGGGGTCATTTAAGCCCTAAATCGTATTTATTTGATCAAATATTGCCCTAAATTGTTCCTTTTGTCATTTTAGGTACTTTGGAGAAGAAATCTGGAAAAGGAAGCATTTTGGACGTTTTTGGAGCATAAAAGTGAAGAAAACGACAAAGTCTCAAAATCTGCTGGAAAAGTACCTGTGACGGCGTCAAGCACCATTGTGACGCCGTCAACCCTTGACGCGCCAGAGAGGATTTTGGACGATTAAAAGGGGACGGCGTCAAGAAGGCCATCAAGAAACCCTAACCGCGGCGAGGTGACGGTGTCAGCTCTATAACGTGACGCCGTCAGATCTGATTTTCTATATATATTCTCATAATTTTTAGTCATTAGTGTGCAACTTTGTGAGGAGAAACCCTAAGACGATTTTTCTGCTACTTTTAAGGGTTTTATACCCTTGGATCTCCCATGTTCAATTGAAGATAAGTAATCAATTAATCATTCAATATGTCTATGTGTTGTTTGATTATATCTTGTTCTTGTCTTTTATTTAACATGCTAGGCTAGATTTATCTTGTGTTTGCTTAGATCTAATGAAACCTAACTATTGATTATTGGTTGTTGGTGTGTTATTAATTGTATTGGATGATTGTTTATCGATGTTAGGCTTAAGAAAACTGGCTAACCTCCTATACGGTAACTTGCTTAAACGTCTTAAGAAACATGAACCAATGCGTACTAAGGTTATTATGGTTGTATTTAATGCATGAGCGAATTCTAGTGATCCCATGTTAGGAGCTTTCTTAGCCGGCTCGACATAGGAGTGAAGTAGGAGCTTATAGAGTTGGGGAAGTACGTACGCCACCCCACGATTGGTATTAAGGAATACACCCGTCATCCACGCAATTAATACACACTAATCAACCGGTAAAAGATAGTTAGGGAGTAAGGAAATCTAAGTAAACACATTTCTCTCCATATAAGTTCCACAACCTTTTTATTTTCAGTTATTTTATTTTATTTGCAATTGTAGTTATTTGGGTTAGTTGACTAGCAACTAATTCCGCCCACTCCTTCAAACCCGAGATTTTACTTGCTTTTATAAAAATATAAAAAAATACAAAAAGAATCTTCCCTCACCCTTAGACCTATTAGAGTAGTTTTTCAATCCTAACGACACTATTCCCCTAGAGAACGATCAATCCCCCGGTACTTGCCACTACACTATACTACATCGGTCAGGTACACTGCCTGGTGAGGATTGCAAGCCTCTTGAGATCCCTCGAGAGGTAAAACCTGTTGTAAGGTCGCAAAACCACGCATCAAGTTTTTGGCGCCGCTGCCGGAGAATAGTTATTGTTTATGTTGAATTTTTATTTTATTAGGTCTACTCACAAGATTCCTATCAAGTGAGATTTTTTCTTTTTATTTTGTAGCTTTCTCGTAGTCTATCTTTTCTTTGTGATTTTGTTTGTAATTTGCTTCAAATGGACTTTTCACTTAGACTTCTAAGATTGCAAGATATGGTTGAGTGGCTAGAACACCAAGGAGTTCAAAATACCTCATTTAGAGACACCTATGAATCATATGAGCCTTCACCTAGGATAGATTCTTATGAACAACCTCCATGTTTAGGATCTCATCTTAGTGAGGCCAATAGGAAAAGCGACCTAGTTTGCCAAGGAATTGTGGATAGAGCCGAAGCAATAAACCATAAGTTGGATGAAGCGCTAGGTTTGTTATCATCACTACCTAAGAAAACAATTGATGAGGATATAGGTGATCTTGACACGTGGAATGATGAGGTAAACACCATAAGCCCACAAAATACTCAACCATCATTTGAGGCACCCACACCGCCCGTGACTTACCCGGAAGAAGTAGAAGAGACTTTAGGAATCCCGATGGAGGTAGAACCCTTGGACCAAGCACAACTAGAGGATATAGGTTTGAACACTTTTAGTGATGACCTTACTCTTAGTTCTAGGGAATTTCCTAGTGTTGATGAGCCGGAACCTCAACCTTTACACAACTTTTCATCCTTAGATTTACATCTAGGAGACAAAAGAGGAACCGACCCACCCATAAACCAATATTATCCGGGTAGTTTTAGGATGAAGGAAGCCATTCACTCACCCCCTTCACCTCACGTGGCATATTTCCACCCTAAGGGTGTGTATCGCTACTTCCACCCGCACTTAATCCTAAGTGTAGGGAAAACCTCCCCTATTTCCGTTAAATAAGGGTAGAGTCAGGCTCGTGACTCGAACAAAAACAAGCGCTTCTTGGGAGGCAACCCAAGATTTATTTGTTTGTTTGTTTGTTTGTTTGATTTTATTTGTTTCCGTATGCAAATTTAATTGTTATTGTTTGTGCTCATGTTTCAAAGTAAATTGTGAAAATGCTTTATTTTGTTTTTAACTTCGTCTTAACTACATATAAAGGTATTTTGCAAAAGATAAGTGTAAGGGAAATCCAAATCGGTTTATTAGAACAAATGAACATGAATCATAACAATATTAAATTAACATACATATTAGTAATTGTTTGAGTCAAATGCTTGTATCGAGTCATAATGATATTTTGCAGGATTTCCAGGAAATAAGGATTGAGTTTTTCCAGAAATTTTCCGGAAACTTAACATGAAAAATCTGTCAGATCACTTCTGACGGCGTCAGGAACAGTTTTCTGGATTTTTTTTTTAAGGTTTTGTTTTTTCTTCCGGAATCATAAAATGCTTTATTAAGTCTCTACCTTATAAACTCCAGGAATCTGCAAAATAATCATTCCACAAGCATTATATCCTTATACAGATTTATCTCGCCGATGTTATGCAGGTTTTCGTGTTTGTTTTCTCAGGTTTAACAGGTTATTTTGGACAAGGAGATGTATGTGGAATCTAGCTTTTGGCGCTGCTTTAATCTTGAAGCTTCAACATTACCTTGGAAGAAGATCTAACCATGTTACCTCTTTATCCACCGAGCGAATCAGGGGAGTATTTGATTTCATTCTTTTACCTTATTTACTTTTACATCTTGTTATTTGAACATTGGGGACAATGTTCATCTTAAGTGTAAGGGAGGGGGGGGGGGGGTAAAGTACGATACCTTAGAGAATGCTATTACGCTTGATTTTTCGTTTGTTTAATGGTAGATGTGTAATAAAACTGAGAGAAATACCTGTTAAGGCAATTTTAGTGCCAAATTTAAAATTTTTTACAACATATAGGAGTGAAACTTTGGTCTTAATGAGCGTCTCACGGATAGGAGTTATATGACTAGCACAAAACCGTACCACTAAAAAATTTTCCACCCCCAAATATGTGAGGTTCGCCCCTAGAATTGGTAGGAAAAGCATTTATGCTATGATGTGTGTACCGGTAGCACTTAGATTCTAGAACTTGCGTTAGGACCATTCCGAGGCCACAAGTGAGACAACATTCGTGTAGTTAGATTTACTACATGATAAGAGGCATTAGGATTAACCCATTGTTTTACACCTGTGTTTTTGTTATAATTACATTGGCTACATTGGTCAAGTAATTCTCCCACACCCTTTGCGTTGTACTCATTTTTAGTACACGATACCCCTAGTACACCCCTCAGAGCCTATCTTTTCGTTTCTAACTTTAAGCATTTTACTTAAAGTAAGAATTTGTTTACACCCCACTTAAATGTACACCCAAATCGCCTTAGCCTACCTTGTATGCACTCATTTTTAGTGCATTATTGTGACAACATTTGTTTAAACCCCAAGTTAATTATCTAATTGATTACATGGTTGCTAAGTCGAGTCATATCCTTGTACATATTGTGTTGGGACGATTGGGACTCATGGGTAAAGTACTAGTGTAATGGAGTAATGGGGAAGAACAACATTATTACCCCCATATGTGCTAAATATTTTAAAAGTACTCCAAGTGTTTCGATTATCTTAATTCGAGTCATTAGAATAGTTAATTGTAAAGTTATGTAAAAGTTCAAGTGTAAGGGGATACAACCCCCCTGCGATGTATTATTTTGGATGGTAGGGCAAGAGTGTAAAAAAAAAAAAAAAAAAAAAAAAAAAAAAAAAAAAAAAAAAACATACGGACTACCATCCCGTTTCATTTTATGTTTATTTTATCTTTTTGTTATTTTTTTCATTAGCTTAAGTCGAGTCTAGTCTTGGCTTAGCAACGCCATATTGTACATGTAATTAATCAAGATCTTTAACTCGCCACCAGTAAAATATCCTTTATCCAACAAAACCGTGTTTATCATATCCCTACACCTAACGTTATAACCCGTTTAAAAGCCCACTTTGATAGTTTATCTTAGGTGCTTACGCCTAGTGGAGGAGGTTTTTGATCCTTTCCCAAGCTTATGGTAATCTATTTGCTATGACAGGTAGTGAGAGATATTATTCATTTTCATTTATGAGATATACTTTTATGACACCTGACAGATGTGAGTATCTAAACACTACTTGTGAGGTGCTAGTTTGTAATCTCCGTGCTTATTATGATTAAAGTGGAACGACTATTTGTTGTAATTACTTTTATATTAGCGTTAAATGACTCCTAACTTGTATTTTGATTAGAATAAAAGCGAATTTGCTTGAGGACAAGCAAATCTCAAGTGTAAGGGTATTTGATGAAGCGAAAAGTGTACCGCTTTTAGGGGGTCATTTAAGCCCTAAATCGTATTTATTTGATCAAATATTGCCCTAAATCGTTCCTTTTGTCATTTTAGGTACTTTGGAGAAGAAATCTGGAAAAGGAAGCATTTTGGACGTTTTTGGAGCATAAAAGTGAAGAAAACGACAAAGTCTCAAAATCTGCTGAAAAAGTACCTGTGACGGCGTCAAGCACCATTGTGACGCCGTCAACCCTTGACGCGCCAGAGAGGATTTTGGACGATTAAAAGGGGACGGCGTCAAGAAGGCCATCAAGAAACCCTAACCGCGGCTAGGTGACGGCGTCAGCTCTATAACGTGACGCCGTCAGATCTGATTTTCTATATATATTCTCATAATTTTTAGTCATTAGTGTGCAACTTTGTGAGGAGAAACCCTAAGACGATTTTTCTGCTACTTTTAAGGGTTTTATACCCTTGGATCTCCCATGTTCAATTGAAGATAAGTAATCAATTAATCATTCAATATGTCTATGTGTTGTTTGATTATATCTTGTTCTTGTCTTTTATTTAACATGCTAGGCTAGATTTATCTTGTGTTTGCTTAGATCTAATGAAACCTAACTATTGATTATTGGTTGTTGGTGTGTTATTAATTGTATTGGATGATTGTTTATCGATGTTAGGCTTAAGAAAACTGGCTAACCTCCTATACGGTAACTTGCTTAAACGTCTTAAGAAACATGAACCAATGCGTACTAAGGTTATTATGGTTGTATTTAATGCATGAGCGAATTCTAGTGATCCCATGTTAGGAGCTTCTTAGCCGGCTCGACATAGGAGTGAAGTAGGAGCTTATAGAGTTGGGGAAGTACGTACGCCACCCCACGATTGGTATTAAGGAATACACCCGTCATCCACGCAATTAATACACACTAATCAACCGGTAAAAGATAGTTAGGGAGTAAGGAAATCTAAGTAAACACATTTCTCTCCATATAAGTTCCACAACCTTTTTATTTTCAGTTATTTTATTTTATTTGCAATTGTAGTTATTTGGGTTAGTTGACTAGCAACTAATTCCGCCCACTCCTTCAAACCTGAGATTTTACTTGCTTTTATAAAAATATAAAAAAATACAAAAAGAATCTTCCCTCACCCTTAGACCTATTAGAGTAGTTTTTCAATCCTAACGACACTATTCCCCTAGAGAACGATCAATCCCCCGGTACTTGCCACTACACTATACTACATCGGTCAGGTACACTGCCTGGTGGGGATTGCAAGCCTCTTGAGATCCCTCGAGAGGTAAAACCTGTTGTAAGGTCGCAAAACCACGCATCAATTGCCTTCTAGATATAGATGAACCCATAATTCCTAGGTTTGTGCTAGAGTTTTATGCTAGCGTTGTTCTTAGCTCAAACGACTATGGTCTCATGAGCATTCATTTCAAAGTTAACCAACATGAATATACCATCCCTTTGAACTAATTTGCGGAACTCCTAGGAATTCCCGGTCAAGGCACTTGCTTTTATTCGGACAAATGGTCATTGTCCATCCTTGATTCCAACCTTGATAGTAATCATCCTTATGACACACCACTAACCCCAAAAGAGACCATCCGTGATCATCTCTTCATACCTAGGACCTCCCACACTAGGACAAGTCGAGGTAAAGAGGTTGATAGAGACCCATTTGGCATGGAGCTAAACGAGCTTAGGCATCAATTTAGAAAGTTGGAAGAGATTCTTAGAGCTAATGTCATAAGCACCATAGGAAATAGGGATCATGTCAACGCAAGCCTTTGCTACATGCTATTTTGTGTGTCCACCCATCAACCATTCAACTTAGCCTACTATATCACCAAAAGAATGGCCGATATTCCGGTTTTAGGTACCACCGCCATGCCTTATGGGATGCTACTTACCCGTCTCTTTAGAGCTTTTGCTCCCATTCCTCCAAATGCTAGAGGTTTCATTCCCGACTACTCTGAAATTGAACATACCTTTGTACCTCTTAGTGACCATAGAGTAGCCGTGTCAAGAGGGAAACGTGCTCATCCTCCAACCTCATCATCATCATCATCGGTTAGTGAGGATGATGGTTTGCCCAATTCTAGGATTCCTCCACCCGAATACATGAGTCAACTTCCTCCCATCGAGAACCAATCCGAGGAGTTCCGACAAACAAGAGGAATGATGAAGAATATTGGACGTTGGATCATGAAGCTTAACAAGAAGCTCAACAAGAAGTGAGGATTAGGGAGTGTTTGGTATAAGACAATTTCAAACAATGATGTGATGAATTGTTGTGTTTTTAGGATATTATGTTGGTATTATACATTTATGTGAACTAACGTAACAATGCAGGAGGATAACACTTGATGTTATCGATTTTCCGTATTTAAGCCACCGTTTGGCTTAACCTACTTATATGGTAAGTTCAATATCCTTGGTTTGATTTATATGTACACATGTGTTAGAACATGTGTTTTTGTCATTAATCAATCATAACTAAGTAGTTACATAGGTTTTAGGATAACTTTCAGAAATTGAACGGGTTTCGAGCATTTTGACATGCCCACTGTTAAGAAATTCCATCTGGCGGATATGGCGGAACCAAATTTTGGGTTCCGTCTGTTGAATACTTTGGCTCCGCCAACTTCAGCCCAGCGGATTCTGTGGAACCAAAATCTTGGGTCCGCACTTGTTATCGTTTGGATCCGTCATTCAAACAGTAACTTTTCAAATTTCCCGTCTAATCCCGCTCCTTAGATTATTGATTCTAGTTCTTAGGATTATTTATTCTAGTTCTTAGGTTTATTCCACTGATAATCCCGTCTAATCCCGCTCCTTCGATTAGATTTCCCACTCACCCTTTGCATTTACTGCATATCTTCCCAAACTCACTCAACTCCATCTCTATGGATTGACTTTGGTGATTTGACAAGTTCATTGTCTTCCTCCAAATCATTAGGAACCAACATTCCTCAATGGATCAACATCAAATCCAAACACAAAGTTCAATACACCTTACTGTCTATAAATTAGAAACCTTAGGATCATCACAATTCACACTTTCACCATCATCTCTAAGCATTACTCCTGTACTTTAAAGCAACTCTTCTCATTTCAACAATGACAAAATCCAACAACTCATCAACCAACAAACCACCACGAAGGACAGCTTGTATGAGTGTCAGACCGTGTTGTTTTGTGAATCTAACTTCTTCATCAGAAGAGTCATCACCCCTTAACATTTAATCACCTATAGCAAATGAGAACTTTCTCACTCTCTCAACTCCTACACCACCTAATGTGATCATCAACACTCCACCACCAACAATCACTCCAGTTTCTTCCACACCACTACCCACTCCATCTCAACCAACTAGATCACCATCACCTCTACACTCACCAAAACTTCGTCCAATGGAGCTATTCATTACCCCTCCAACCTCACCTCATCCATACTTAGAAACCCTTGAAGACCTTCCACCAAGGTCTACAAATCCACCACCCTTGACTTTTGAAGGTCAATAACCACTCCTTTTCCATCCCATTTATCAGGATATTCACGGTCCTCTCTACCGTGATCAAGCACCACCACAACCGCAACCTCAACCACTTTCACCAAGGTCCACCCTCAATGCCATGGATGAGGAAATGTGGATTAACCAACCCAACACCCAAGGCGCGATCAATGAAGAACTTGATCGTCTTTATGCCTTCTCCAATATGGTGGATTCCCACCTCAATGAGGCTATGGATTTGCAATCAACTTTGATGTCTTCCATAATATCTCCAACCTACATTTCACCACCTCCACCATCAAACAACCAACCACCACCACCACCAACTAATAATGAACCATCCCTTCCACCAAACTACCCCAGACATGGATGTTCCATGTGCGAGAGGACCGCCCACTTGACTCAACGGACCAACATCTTGGTTCATGAGTTACAAAACGAAATGAGGTTCATTTTGAACTACATCCTAGAGCACCTTAATGCTCTACCCCATCCTCCGCAATAGATATTAGAAGTTTCTCTTTTGTTTCCTTTTATAGGACTTCTTAGGATTTTTTTTTATTTTTTTTTATTTTTTTTTTCGGATATTTTCTTTTTGTAACACCTTGTTTTGTGACTTTGATCACAAACAATTTTCAATGGAAGGATGTTATGTTTATGCTTGTGTGTGATCAATATTTGTACATTATATTTTAGTTTGATGGAACTACTAACTTTTGCATCTTTATTTGGTTGAAGTATTGACTTTGTTTGACCTTTGTGCTTGGTTTGAACAAAGTATACTTAGTTAACTTTTTTAAGTCAAACGGGTTGAACTACAATGTTTGGTTGAACTCATATTACTTGGTTAGATTATCTACAACTAACAATTGTCTTATAGCACTTGTCATCCTCGAATCCTATACGTTGGTACCCTAGCAACGGGGAGTATAGATCGAGGGGGTGCATATCATGAACTAACCTTTATTTTGTAGCATTTCTCATCCTTGAATCATATACGTTGGTACCCTAGCAACGGGGAGTATAGATCGAGGGGGAGCATATCATGTACTAATCCTTGTTTTGTAGCATTCATAATCCTTGAATCACATACGTTGGTACCCTAGCAATGGGGAGTATTGATCAAGGGGGAGCATTACATACTAGGTCTGAGCATCGGGTCGGATCCCGACCCGTCCCGACCTGACCCGCCAAATCCCGATACCGAAACAAAGGAAAACATCATACCGACTCCCGAACCGATTAATAGTCGGGTCGGTTCGGTTTAATTCTGTTATATCGGGCCGGGTTTCGGTATTTACAATATTGTCCCGACACATCACCTTCAATAGTTCAATCCCATCTCCAAATGACCAAATCCAATTCTATCCTTACTGATATCCAAGTCCAAACCAAAAACTAAAAATCAAATTCTATCCTAACACATCACCTTCAATCCCATCTCCAAACAATCAAGAATCGAATCAAAAAAGACACGATCAAACGACTACAAGAATAAATCTCAGACTCATTCCACTTTATATCTTAAATAGATTTTTTTAGTGGAACTTGTATCATCACAGATCCTTGTTAAGAAGACATGCTTCATATTAATATCCGAAACTGATAGGAGAAGAAAGATAACAATTATGTTATTTTCCCTTCCTAGGTTCGTTCAATTAAAACACAAACACGTAAAAACCTACCTGAGACCATGCAAAAAGATGGAAGATTTTTAAAGATGGAAGATTTTTGATGGAGATGAATAAAGATGGAAGATTTTTGATGGAGATGAGATCCAAGTTGGGAGGGATAGGAAGTAGGCAGAGTATTTGAGGTAGGTGTGAGTTAGGTCAAGTCAAATGAAAAGATAACAATATAGAGGAGTGTGTATTTTGTCGGGTTGTCGGGTTCAATCCGGATTTTGTCGGTTTTTATACCGACCCGACCCGATACCGACACATGCAATATATTGTAACCGAATCCCGTCCCGTATTTTTTCGGTTCAATTTCGGGCCTAATTCGGTTCGGTCGGTTTGTCGGGCTAATAGGTTTCGGTCGGTTTTGCTCATCCCTATTACATACACTAACTTTTGTTTTGTAGGATCATTCATCATAACCTTGGCACTCCAATTAGGGGGAGTATTATCCAAGGGGGAGCTTTTAAGTTCTCAAAATCCATGCATTCTACTTGGTACTCCAAATTAGGGGGAGTTATCACCAAGGGCCATTTACCACTTTCCGCTATGCATTACTTCTTTTTGTTTCGACAAAAAGGGGGAGATAAGATTAGATTAAACTCATACATTGCATACATGTTTTATGACAAAATTGATTTCAAAAGACTTCAAAATTTGCATAAAACTAGTTTTAATCTATATTTTTAAAAGACTTACACTTTACTTATTCCATTGCTTAAAAATAAAATTTATGTTTTGTCATCAACAAAAAGGGGGAGATTGTTAATACAAATATCGTCCTAAAAACGTTATTTATATTTTACGATCTTTGCTATATTTTGTTAATGACAATTATAAAGTTTATCTTTAGCAAAGCATAATTATAAGTTAAAGTCTTTTACAATTATAGTAATAAGCTTTTAAAACCCATCATATACATGCTACATGATCACTAGGATACATGTTACATACATATATACATTTATACTATTTACATTTTAATTCCTAAAATGTAAATATATACATGACATCATGGCATACATCATTTGGATAGCTTGTAAGACTTAGTATAATATTTTGGAAAGATCTTCAAACAATGAGTTGGATTGTGTAAGATCTTGGTAAGATATGGTAAGAGCTAGTTGTCATGTCCCGGCGGACCCAAACAGCTATATGGGCGGAACCCAGAATTTGGGTCCGCCAAATCCGTGGCTTGTCTGCTCAAGTTTGCCTATAAATAGCAAGCTGATCATTCAAGCACACTCATCACTTACATAGCATACATTGCATATACATTCTTTCTTAGTTTACTAACCCATTCATTCATTCATTTCATTTGTAGAGATCTTTCTTTTGTAGCAAAGAGATCAAGCATCAAGGTTCAACACAGTGTTGTAAACCTTTAGTATAGTTACTGTGTGATTCATTTGTAGTTCACACATCATTGTTATACCAAACATTCAGTAGTGATCGGTTAGTGGTTTAGTCCTCAAAACACATAGAGTGTCGGGAGTGGTTGTACCCTTGTAAAGAACTCGGTATCTAGCTTAGTACCGGAAAAAGAGTAAGCGACGTGTAAAGGTTTTCTCCGCCTAGAAGGGAGCTTGTTTCTTAGTGAAGAAAAACTCTCGAGTTAGAGGCTCGAGGAGTGGAGTAGGGCAAGGAAGAGAGTCCTTGTAGACCGAACCACTATAAACATCCGTGTTGTGGTTTGATTGTTCTTTCCTTACTTTCTTTACTTATATTGTTTGATTATTTGCATTAGTTTGTGGTATGTGCTTAAACACATACCTTTATTTGACCAAAACCGGACCCAAATAGACCAAAAACTAACCATAAATGCCAAAGATATTGTGTTTTTGTGTTTGTTTCTATGCAGGTACGGATATCATGAAAAAGGGACAAAATCAAGCAAAATCCGAGAAAATGAGCACGAGACGTGGGAAAGAGATTTATAGAGCCGAAGCTGGGGAAAATTTCGTCAAAGATAATATTTTTTGAAGAATGGCCCTTGGATTACTTCTACTTGGCATTATTGGTCCCTAGACTATCTTTGAAGAAGTGGCAGCTATGGTCCCTACAATTTCCAAAATTACAACTTTTGTCCCTAAATTATTTATCCTAAACTCTACAAAAACCAACCGGATCCAATTTTAAACAACCCCAATTTTAAACATACCCAATTTTAAACCAACCTTAATCCAAATACCCTCTAGCCCAAGCCATCCCACTATACGACCCACGAAAACCCCAGCCCACTTAACATTAAAACCGGCCCATACCCTTAACCTTTACAACCCGACCCAATCCCAACTATAACTAAACACGGGGTAAATAAGATTGGTCAAACCCCTCTTTCCCCTCTTTATCCGGTCAAAATACCTAATCCCTAAACCAACTCAATACTCCTTCATCTTCTTCCCTAAATCACCGCCCAAATAAACCATAACCTTTGCTAATCCCACCTCTCACCACCTCACCACTACCAGCCAAACCCTTCACGTGGGTTTGCTCTTGGTCCCCTCCCCTCCACCTCATCAATCCGAGGGCTACCAAAGAAGATCAACGGTTCAAGATTAAAGAAGTGGTGAGCACGTATGATCCAAGGGCCATTAAAGAAGCACAACCGCATAGAGAGAAACACTCTCACACAACAAACACACTCGATTCTAGGGTTTTTATAATTTTTTAGTATAAATAGTAGTAGCAGCCGAGAGGTTTTCTTTTTTTTCTAGGTTTATTTTAGCTAATAGTTTAAGGTATTTTGTAATTTTTATTTCGGTTGTAACTTTACTCTTTATTTTAATATAAGTCGATTTTTATTGTTTAGCTTACTGCTTTATTTCTGCTTATTCAATTCGTGTTGCTGCTTATTTTGATAAGTTAGTATAGTTGTTCTTAATTTAAGCTTGAAAAAAGAAAAAATATATATATATATATATATATATTTTTAGCTTATCTTGTTTTTTTTTTCTGCTTGTTTGAAGTTTGATATGGTTAGTTAGGATAGGTTAGTTAGGTTAATCTTATTACTGCTCTTGTTTTTTTTTTTTTTTTTTGTTCTGATCTTAGTTGCTTATTGAATTTTGTGGTGATTATGTAGTATAGTGGTTATTGAATTTTGTGGTTTTATGAATTTTGTGGTGATTAAGTAGAAGTAATTTTGTTGTTGTCAAAGAAAAAATCAAATAGCAGATTTTGTGTTTATCAGTAGTAGTAGTTGGATTGTGCTTATCATTTGCAAAAGAAAATCAAGAAAAAAAAATAGATTGTAAAAATTTTGACAGTTCTGGGGTTCGAACCCAGGACAGTTAGCACAAACACAAGCAACACAACCACTGGACTCTTAGTCTCTTTTTAGTTAAACCTTACACTATTTAATTTAAAACCCTTTTGTTTTCTTTTCCTTTATAAGCTTATTTGAATCGTTTAGCTTATTTTTTAGCTTGTTTCCAAAAGCTTTTTCGTTTTTACATTTTTCTCAACTTTCCAATAGTATTAAGTATTTTAGAAAAAAATTTCAGAATTTTCTTTTTCCATTTAGTATTTTTAATCAATTATTTTCTTTTAAATAGTTTTTAATTTATAAAAAATTATTAAAAAGTCAAAAAAATATTTTTCTTTTTTCCAAAATTTTCTTTTTATATTTAGAGTTTAGGAAAATTATTTTTATAAATTTAGGATTTAGAATTTAGAAATTTACTTTTATTTACGTTTTTAAACTTGTCGCGTAACGTTTTTAAATTCCGATTGTCGATTTTTAGTTCACATGCTTAGATTACTTGTACTCATAGCTTTATTAGCTGTTTTTATTTGATATTCCATTATTCGTAGTGTAGAAAAAAATCAAAATATCTCACTTTTTATCACATTCACAACACGTTTCACGTTCCGAAAACACGAAATTCCATTCACACCTTCACGGGACTACGACTCGGGTTTTCACATTATTTCCATTTTGTGATTCCCTATTCCTTGAACTATAATTGACAAATCAATTTGAAATCACATTAAGTACTCAAAGCGAGAAACTTGTTGCTTATGACCATTCCTGGTGAGCAGATGTTATCTTTTAGCAAATATCTTGATGCAAAAACTCTTTTTGAAGAGATTTGTGCATGGTTTGGTGGTAATGAAACTACCAAAAAGACACAGAAGACATTACTAAAGCAACAATTTGAAAACTTTACTGCTTTTAGTAATGAGCCTCTTGATAAGCTATTTTCAAGACTACACAAGCTTGTAAGTCAGTTAGCTGTGTTGGGTGTTGAGACAGAGAAGGAAGATCTCAACATGAAGTTCTTGAAAAGTCTACCTAATGATTTCCATACTCATGTTATTGTCTGGATGAACAAACCAGAAATTGAAACAATGAAACTTAATGATTTGTTCAATAACTTTAAAATTGTTGAACAAAGTCTGAAGAGGGGTGGAAATTATGGTACTAGTTCTGGGAATGTTGCACTCTTATCAGTTCCTAGTGTTAGTCATACAGAAGAGGTAGATGAAGCTGAAGGTGTTTCTAATGTTACTTATGGTGGTCCTTCTGCTAGTTTACAAAAGGATATTGCTGGACTTGGAGATCCAACATTTTATGCCTTTATAACCAGTCAATCTAGTGGTTCTCCTCTAAATCATGAAGACCTTGAGCAGGTAGATGGTGATGATTTGGAAGAGATGGATATTAAGTGGCAAGTTGCTTTACTTAGCATGAGGGCTAAGAAGTTTTGGCAAAAAACTGGAAAGCAAATTACCATAAATGGTAATGATACTGCTGGGTTCGATAAGAATAAAGTGGAATGTTTTAACTGTCATAGGTTGGGACACTTTGCTAAAGAATGTAGAAGCCCAAGGAAGCAGGATAATAGGAACACTTGGTATAAGCAAGAGAGGAATAAGGAAGTACTAGTGGAAGAGCCAAAGGCTATGCTGGCTATTGATGGTATTGGATATGATTGGAGCTCTATGGCTACTGAAGAGGATGCACCACCAAATGCTGCTCTTGTTGTCAATGAATTTGCTCTAATGGCTTCTTCTGATTCAGAGGTAGATACCATTCCTACTTGTACTAATTCATGTCCTAATCTTAAAAATTATGAAGACATTAAAAAGAGATTTGATGCTTTTAGAGAAGAGTTAATTGATGCCCTTCATAATTTAGCTAATCATAAGAGGTGTGTAGGAGTTCTAGAAAAACATATTCAACATTTTAAAAAGAATGAATCTACGTTTACTGATGACTTAAATGCTTTAAAAAGAGGAATAGCATTTAGAGATGAATTACTTAATGATCAAAGTAGACAGTTATCTCAAGCCAAAAATGAAAAACAAAATGTTAAGGTAACTATAGATACTCTATCACATGCCTCAGAAGGAATGAATAAGATTTGGGAAGCTCAGGTAATTGATAAAGCTAATTCAGGTGTAGGTTACAAAACTGTCCCTCCACCATATAGAGGTGTTCCTTCACCTCCAGGTGTAGACCTAGCACATACAGGTTTAGCTGAGTTTCAAGAACCAATCATGGAATATGGTTCTAAGACTAGTAAGAGTCTTAAGGTAGCAAAGATAAGTAAAAGTTTAGATAAAACCACTGGTACAGATTCTGCCTATCGTCACACTAGAAATGCATGACTATATGCATATAGTCACACACGTTTTTTTGGGTGTGTGTGACAAAAAGTCGCGCCACCGTAGGTATCATATGGTCACATTGTTTAGTTTGTGGTCGTTTTCATCGAAAAAGAGTGACCAAAACCTGAATATGTGTGACTAATTAGGCACAAGTTTTGTTGGATTCATCAGTATGTGTGACTATTTCCCATCCTATGGCCACACGAAAATATAATAAATGTGACGTTTGTGATGATTTAGTCACACATCGTGTGTTGTTTTTTTCGAGTTAGTCACATACAATTTAAAAAACAGTGGCCAAAAGTGTTAATAAGTGTGACCATATGCTGTTTAAAGTGAAGAAATGTGTACTATTGATCATCCAATGGTCACATGAATTCTTAGTTTGTGTGGCCTTTTGTAATATTTAGTCACACAAAGCATGTTTGCTTTGGGTATTTAGTCACATACAATTAAGCATAAAGTAGCCAAAAGTGTTAATAAGTGTGACCATATGCTGTTTTAAGTGAAGAAATGTGTATTTTGTGTGACTATTGATCATCCAATGGTCACATGAATTCTTAGTTTGTGTGGCCTTTTGTAATATTTAGTCACATAAAGCATGTTTGTTTTCGGTATATAGTTACATACAATTAAGCAAAAAGTGGCCAAAAGTGTTAATAAGTGTGACCATATGCTGTTTTAAGTGAAGAAATGTGTATTTTGTGTGACTATTGATCATCCAATGGCCACATGAATTTTATGTTTGTGTGGCCTTTTGTAATATTTAGTCACACAAAGCATCTTTGTTTTGGTTATTTAGTCACATACAATTAAGCATAAAGTGGCCAAAAGTGTTGATAAGTGTGACCATATGCTGTTTTAAGTGAAGAAATGTGTATTTTGTGTGACTATTGATCATCCAATGGTCACATGAATTCTTAGTTTGTGTGGCCTTTTGTAATATTTAGTCACATAAAGCATGTTTGTTTTGGGTATTTAGTCACATACAATTAAGCATAAAGTGGCCAAAAGTGTTAATAAGTGTGACCATATGTTGTTTTAAGTGAAGAAATGTGTATTTTGTGTGACTATTGATCATCCAATGGTCACATGAATTCTTAGTTTGTGTGGCCTTTTGTAATATTTAGTCACACAAAGCATGTTTGTTTTGGGTATTTAGTCACATACAATTAAGCATAAAGTGGCTAAAAGTGTTAATAAGTGTGACCATATGCTGTTTTAAGTGAAGAAATGTGTATTTTGTGTGACTATTGATCATCCAATGGTCACATGAATATTTAGCTTGTGTGGCCTTTTGTAATATTTAGTCACACAAAGCATGTTTGTTTTGGTATTTAGTCACATACAATTAAGCATAAAGTGGCCAAAAGTGTTAATAAGTGTGACCATATGCTGTTTTAAGTGAAGAAATGTGTATTTTGTGTGACTATTGATCATCCAATGGTCACATGAATATTTAGTTTGTGTGGCCTTTTGTAATATTTAGTCACACAAAGCATGTTTGTTTTGGGTATTTAGTCACATACAATTAAGCATAAAGTGGCCAAAAGTGTTAATAAGTGTGACCATATGCTGTTTTAAGTGAAGAAATGGGTATTTTGTGTGACTATTGATCATCCAATGGTCACATGAAGATTTAGTTTGTGTGGCCTTTTGTAATATTCAGTCACACAAAGCATGTTTGTTTTGGGTATTTAGTCACATACACTTAAGCATAAAGTGGCCAAAAGTGTTAATAAGTGTGACCATATGCTGTTTAAAGTGAAGAAATTTGTATTTTGTGTGACTATTGATCATCCAATGGCCACTTGAATTTTATGTTTGTGTGGCCTTTTGTAATATTTAGTCACACATCGAATTAAACAAAGAGTGACCAATAATGTTGATAAGCGTGACCATAATACATGACTGCATCTTTTAGTCACTGGGTTATTACTGGTATTTTTAAGTTAGTACTGTTGGAGCAGAGTTGCTACTGCTAGTACTATGCTAGTGCTGCTGGAATGAGTATATTATATATATAAAACAGAATCATAAACAAAAAGAAATTTGAAATTGAATAAAACTCGAATGTATATAACTGAACAGAATATACAATTGTAATGTCGTACATAATCAAATTCTCAAGTACCATAATTTAAAGACTTTTGACTCTTCGCCGGCATAGCTTGCTTTAGGGCTTCAATAGAGACATTACTTTTGCGCTTCGATGGTGCTGTTGGTCCACAGTTGTTGTCACTTTTCTTTTGCATTGTAGTTGGCAGTGTAACCTGTAGTAACAAAAGACGCTTGTATCAAACATTGAATTATATATAAACAAAAGAATAACAAGAAACATGTTGAAATACATACTGTTGGTACTCCTTGTGTTGGAGACACATTTCCTTGCGATTGGGAATCTGTAGACCCTTGTTGGCTTGCATTTGAGGCTACTGGCAATTGAGATGACAAATTTAACTGCACCCCTTGTTGACTCAACTGTGCCATCAGTTGAGTAAGTATTCTTTTTGTTTCTGTAATCTCATTGGACAATTTCTTGATCTGGTCATCAGATTCTTTCTGCAAAAAAAAAATATAGGAAATGTTGGGATTAAAAGTCTTCTGGATGTTGTTAGAGTAACTGATGCTCTTATTTGTGTCAATGCTGCTCAGATGGAGTTAGTGATGCTCATGAACTTCAATTACAAATATGGCTAGTGTTTACCACTGCTAGTACACAATTTACTACTGCTAGTACACATTTAATCCTGCTGGTATATAAGCATAATAATAGAATTTGCAGTCAAACTTACAAGTGTATCTCCCACTGATGTGATCTCATCATCTGGAAATTCGCCATCATTGTTTACCCTTCCTTTCAACCACATTATACCACGCGGGGGTTCTTCATCTGCTTCAATCTCTTTATTTTCGATCTAATAAACATCAAATGCATACACATGTAAAGTTAAAACACGATAAACGAAAATATGAAGGTGCATACACATGTGATCTTACCATTTTCTCTTTCAAATAAACATATCCACCTCGTCCCATTTTATGCTGATAAATATTTTTGGAACGCGACATTTTAGCTTTTTCAGCTATCTTCTAAAAACACAAAATCATAAGGCGTTTACATGTGGTAATGCTGCAAACTGAAAATTATGAAATGACATATAGACTTAAATAAAGATGACTAATTAAAACCTTGTATTCATCGGTGGTCGTGTTGTTTACAAACTCGACCCAGTCTTCTGATTTCACAAATCGACTATACTTGGCCGGGACTTCATTCAGTTTGGAAGGTGTATTTAGGTGGGGCAAAATGTATTCTTCTCTAAGCTTCGTTCTGAAAGTCCTTAGCAGTTTACCAAGACGAGTCATTACCAATTTTCTGAATGTCACGTCAACATCAAAATATCGCTGCAAAGATTAACACAATGTTGTTAATTAGTTGCACATAATGTAACTGCATAGATAAAATTATGTAGTACTGGGTTAAAAAATACAGTAGTATATATGTACAGTGATGTCAGTCCATAGTTTATCTCTTTCTTCTTTATTCACATTCCTCCAGGAAAGATTCTTCAAACCTATGTGCTCACGAACCAGATCTCCTAACAAACTCGTAAACAGTGCTCTGTGTAACCCTGATACCCTATTCAATGCATCGAAGGTTACCTTGAGCTTTATTCCACCAGGGTTGCCATATTTCATGCGAAACTTAAATAGCCTGGTCATGCCTCTCTTATCTAGTATCCGATCTGATTGGTTGGTTCCAGGCGCATCTAGATCTTCCTCATCAGAATACTTTTCGGATTCATAGTCTATGTTGTTATCATCATGTTCATTATCAGCAGGAAGAAAAAGATGATTATCAACAATGGGTTGAATTCCCATGACTCTTGAGTAACAATGGGTACAAGAAAATGATTCTGGCTTTGAGAGTAATGGTGATATAAGAATTGATTATTGTGTTTTCTTTGCAGTTTTTTTTTTTAGGAGAGAAAAGAGGGTATAAGAAGATGAATCGTACCTTATTCTTGGTACCCGCTTCTAATTAATTAGGCGATTTCAAAATTTTGGATCAAAATTTTGGCTCCAAATTCTAATTTCAAAATAACAATTGAATTATTTTAAAATTTTGCCTTAAATTTGAACCTGTTTAGTAAAGCATAAACTTGAAAAAATCAAAATTTTGGCTCCAAATGTTATATATCATTTTCTTAATCGCAAATCATGAACCAAGATCTAGAACAAAGATCATGAACACAAACTGCATATCAAATCAAGAACTCAAATTTACACAATTACACCAAAATCATGAACACAACCTGACACCATTTAACACAAACTGCTACCATTAAATCATAAACCAACATGAAAAATGAAGAACACAAACTGCTACCATTATCAAAATTTTGGCTCCAAATGTTATATATCATTATCTTAATCGCAAATCATGAACCAAGATCTAGAACAAAGATCATGAACACAAACTGCATATCAAATCAAGAACTCAAATTTACACAATTACACCAAAATCATGAACACAACTTGACACCATTTAACACAAACTGCTACCATTAAATCACATAAACCAACATGAAAAATGAAGAACACAAAGTGCTACCAATAAATAAATATGTGCAATCATCAAATCAACAACAGAAACTGCTACCATAAAATCTAACTGTGCAATCATCACATCAAGAACACAAATTGCTACCATTTAACAAACCAAAATACTATCATTACAGTTATAAAATAGATACAGAGTTAAACTACACTAGTTACCAGTTACTGCACCATTAATAATTACATTTATCCAAATTAAATATCAGAACTGCTACTACGTACCATATTAAAGTAATTATCCTCTAGTTCATAATAGTCGAGATGATCACCACCTTTACATAATTCTCAACACATTTAATGTACGAGAAGTCTTCTTCACGGCCATCGGTTGATACAACATCTTCTTACTCGTAACTGCTACTACGTACCATATTAAACTAATTATCCTCTAGTTATAGTCGAGATGATCACCACCTTTACATAATTCTCAGCACAACATTTAATGTACGAGAAGTCTTCTTCACGGCCCAACATTTAATGTACGAGAAGTCTTCTTCACGGCCATCGGTTGATACAACGTACATCTTCTTACTCATAACTGCTACTACGTACCATATTAAACTAATTATCCTCTAGCTAGTTCATAATAGTCGAGATGATCACCACCTTTACATAATTCTCAACACATTTAATGTACGAGAAGTCTTCTTCACGGCCATCGGTTGGTACATCTTCTTAATTATACGGCAGTCCCAAGACAATATCCTGAGTAAATTTATTTTTATACCTACAAGTTGAACGAGTATATATAATGGATTAAGTCTTGAGAATGTGATAAAGGTAGTGAAACAACACTTATTAAATGGACCATTATTACCCCTTTTGTGTCAGCATCACCAGATTCTTCATCGCTAGAGAAATAGAAAGGGCTCTGTCTCTTCCAATCTGTGTTTTTCCCATACCTCCTAATAGTTCAACATACCATATGTGTTTCAAAAAATTTAATTAATGGTATAATTAAGGTATACAACTTTAGCCACAAACACATAACAACTTTAGTATACCTTGTTGGAAATGATTTTGAATTTGGACCTAGTGCCGGAGGTCTCTTTGGAAGCAGCCTCTCTACTCCCGGGTTTACCTTGGGGTAGGGGTAGGGTCTGTCTACAGCCTACCTCCCCCATACCCTGCCCCGGCGGGATTGGGTTTGTTGTTGTTGTTGTTGTTTGGATTTTTGCCTTTGAACCTGTTAAAGCATAAACTTGAATAAATTAAAATTTCACACAGCTTTACATTCAACAATAAATTCACACCTTTTGTGTCAGCATCACCAGATTCTTCATCGCTAGAGAAATAGAAATGGCTCTTTCTCTTCCAATCTGTGTTTTCCCAAACCTCCTAATAGTTCAACATACCATTTGTTTCAAAAAAATTAATTAATGGTATAATTAAGGTATACAACTTTAGCCACAAACACATAACAACTTTAGTATATACCTTGTTGGAAATGATTTTGAATTTGGACCTAGGGATTTTTGTCTTTGAACCTGTTAAAGCATAAACTTGAATAAATTAAAACTTCACACAGCTTTACATTCAACAATAAATTCACACAGCTTTACATTAGAATCGGTAACAACAACCCCAAACATCACCATTTATAGATCAAAAGCCTGTTACTAATTATTGTACAATGAATCATCAACTGATATGTGAAAACATTAAAAAACATACCTTTGTTGTCATTTGGATTCATTGTTTGCGTGTTTTTGTTTGCCACGTCTGTTTTTCAAACTATTACCTAGCTAAATTAAAAGACAAAGATGAAATGAAAGGTGGCCCAGGATCCTACTGTTAACCCCGTGGGAATGCCGTGAAAGAAAATCAAGAATGTGTGTTTTGATTAGGGTTTATTGATTTTTGTGTCGGTTTACAATTGATCGGTAAAGGGATTAATTGGCCCTTTACTATTGATCAAGTAGTGGTGGTTTGGTTTAATTGCCCCAGGATCCTACTGTTACCCGTGGGAATCCGCCGTGGGAGTAAGAAGAATGTGTGTTTTGATTAGGGTTTACTCACTTTTTTGTCTGTTTACAATTGATCGGTAAAGGGATTAATTGCCCCTTTACTATTGATCAAGTGGTGGTTTGGTTTAATTAAGAGTGGCAAGATCGGATGTGTAGAAAAAAAAAGAATAATAGTTAAAAAAAAATAATAATAATAATAAATTAATTAAATAAATAAATAAATAAATAAATAAAATCTAATGGTGTTGACGTGGCGGTGAAAACCAACTATAGCCGGCGGTTCGGGTTCGTGGCGGGTTTTAGTGTACCCGTACCCGAACCCGTTTATAATATACCCGTACCTGCCCCATATCCCACCGGATACCCGATTAATATAATCCATCGGTTTTTCGGGTTTCCCCGCGGGTATCGAGGTTATCCGTAATTAAAAGTTAAAGAAAATGAATATCGTATCAAACGATTTAACGCAACATATCGCAACACAACGTACTCGGCACGATATTCACCAAAAAAATCAAATGCGCAAGAGGTTTCAAAAGTTAATCATTCTCATTTCAAAAAATAATCTCGTTTTAGCCTTTTAAAAGGGTTTGGTATCCTCATTCGTGTGACGGTAGAGAACACAGACTCACGAGCACTCACTCCAAAAAAACGAATAACCGAATTAATAGTCGAGAAGAGTATTGACAATAACTCGAGTCGAGACGAGATGACGAAAACAAGTCTAAGAGATAACTAACAACAAACATATCAAATAAGATGAGTCGATTGGTAATCGTCTGTATTTTCCCATAATCCCGTTTATTAGTACAAGGTATACTCGTTTTATGATTTAAAACAAGTTTGGACTTACGACAAAATTAATCTTTGGAAATAACAAAATTTCGCCAAGACCCTTTCATTTATCGAACGTTTCCAATTCAAAAGACTTTATTGAAAATCAATTTCCCGAGTAATTTATAATATAACGAGTATTTATATAAACCCTAAACCCTAAACCATAAACGCTAAACCAATCCGTAACTCAAACAATAACCAAACGAATAGTCCAATAAATCCAAATATGTTAGTGTACGGGTAGCATGTCTCGAATAGTCCAATATCCCTCGTGTGTTCCGTTTTTATCCCAAATGTCACACGAAAGGTTTTCAAAATCGAGATCCTACTTAAGATCCTATGGTAATCTTTACCATAGGATCTTAAGTAGGATCTCGATTTTGAAAACCTTTCGTGTGACATTTGGGATAAAAACGGAACACACGAGGGATATTGGACTATTCGAGACATGCTACCCGTACACTAACATATTTGGATTTATTGGACTATTCGTTTGGTTATTGTTTGAGTTACGGATTGGTTTAGCGTTTATGGTTTAGGGTTTAGGGTTTAGGGTTTATATAAATACTCGTTATATTATAAATTACTCGGGAAATTGATTTTCAATAAAGTCTTTTGAATTGGAAACGCTCGATAAATGAAAGGGTCTTGGCGAAATTTTGTTATTTCCAAAGATTAATTTTGTCGTAAGTCCAAACTTGTTTTAAATCATAAAACGAGTATACCTTGTACTAATAAACGGGATTATGGGAAAATACAGACGATTACCAATCGACTCATCTTATTTGATATGTTTGTTGTTAGTTATCTCTTAGACTTGTTTTCGTCATCTCGTCTCGACTCGAGTTATTGTCAATACTCTTCTCGACTATTAATTCGGTTATTCGTTTTTTTGGAGTGAGTGCTCGTGAGTCCGTGTTCTCTACCGTCACACGAATGAGGATATCAAACCCTTTTAAAAGGCTAAAACGAGATTATTTTTTGAAATGAGAATGATTAACTTTTGAAACCTCTTGCGCATTTGATTTTTTTGGTGAATATCGTGCCGAGTACGTTGCGTTGCGATATGTTGCGTTAAATCGTTTGATACGATATTCATTTTCTTTAACTTTTAATTACGGATAACCTCGATACCCGCGGGGAAACCCGAAAAACCGATGGATAATATTAATCGGGTATCCGGTGGGATATGGGGCGGGTACGGGTATATTATAAACGGGTTCGGGTACGGGTACACTAAAACCCGCCACGAACCCGAACCGTCGGCTATAGTTGGTTTTCACCGCCACGTCAACACCATTAGATTTTTTTATTTATTTATTTTTTTTAATTTATTTATTTATTTATTTATTTTTTAACTATTATTCTTTTTTTTTTCTACACATCTTGCCACTCTTAATTAAACCAAACCACCACTTGATCAATAGTTGGAAATATTGAGTTTGGAAGTTTATTATTCACAAAGCATGATATACAACTTGTTGTTGCATCAACTCATTGTACATGGAAAGTCAATACTTGGTAAAAGGAAATCGTAAAACTTCAATTGACACTTTACTTTTGGCGCGCACCGTCGATCCCTTTTCCCGCCTAAAGTCTTGGGTCATCTACCTCTCCAGCCTATTTATACTTATCGACTATATACCAAAGAACACACACAAACACATATATATATCCCTTTCAATTCAAAGAAAACTTCTACAATGGCAGCAAATAATAATGTTACCTTTCAAAATGATGCTGAAGAGTACGAGTGGGTGTTAAACAACAATTTGCTGTTTGACGCAGTGTTAATTGCTTTCGGGATGAACCCATTGCAGAATATGGGTTGTATAGGAAGGTAGATACGTGGATGAGGGGTCAAATTTTGAACTGGCTGCATGCGCAAGACTTTTACTGGGATGAGGTTTGGGGATTGCGTGACTACGGGGAGGAGGAGGAAGAAGATGAAGAGGAAGAGGAGGAGGAAGGTGAAGAGGAGGAGGTGGTGCAGCAAAAAGAAGAGATCAGCAGCAAATTGTGGTGGAGCAGCAAAATGGGTTTGTGCTGCAAAACCAGGGGGAGCAACAAGATGGGTTTCAGGACCCTTATAATCTAGAAAAGAGGGTTAGCGATCTTGAAATTGTGTTTAAACGACTCAAGGAAAGCCAGAAATTGATGGGAAGCAGGGAAGAGAGCTCTGGTTCTAACAAGTTGGGGTGAAATGGAGTGAAGCAGTTTAGGATGATGGTTTTTTTTTTTTTTTTTTTTTAGTATGTTTAGTATTTAGGTTGGATAATTAGATGTACATACTTGTAGCCTTAAAAAATATTAATGAAGTATTTGATGTTTAATTAATTGTCTGAGAATGGAGTGGATGCACAAAGTTATTACTGCTAGGAAAACTTTTGTACTGCTAGAGTAAAACGTTGTACTGCTGGGTACTGGGTAGCCGTTTCTGGGTTTTAACCGTGGTTTATTTCTAACCATTGGGGTAACTATTGTCAATTACTTCGCTTTATTTACACTATGTTCTCAAGTTTTTTTTAGATGAAAGGGAATGAAATGGAGTGAAACTAAAATTATGTGTGTTCGTTTTCTTTGTCCCAACTTTCATAGTGAAGTAAAGTGAATAAAGACAAAAATCAAATGAGTTAATGTCGAAAAGAACCTTTGTCTTTAGTGTGTATTTATTATGGAGAAATGTGACCACCTACTTTCATTACTTTACTTTAACTCTTAAAAAAAACTCTAGAACAGAGTAGGGTTTCATAAATTGGATAACTCTCTTTCTTTATACAATTTATACCATTTCTTCAAACTTGAGAAACAATTAATTGAAGTAGGTCCAATTATAACCCAGCACTCTAATCAAGCATTTACTCAATTTTCATGGCAAATTTAGAGTTTTGTGATACGCATAACCAGGTTGCATTCTTGGAGAAACCAGAAGGGAGTCAACGCTTCCACCAGATAATAGATTTTCTAAACAATACCCACATCAGGTATGCTCTTACAGTCGATCCTACTATCTATGTCTCTCAAATCAAACAGTTTTGGCGGTCTGTTACTACCAATACATTTGACAATGGAGACAAAGAGTTAATTGCAACATTTGATGGCAGAATAATAACAATTACCGAGGCATCTGTTAGGAGGCATCTCCATTTAGCAGATGAAAATGGTATTAGTTCTTTTCCTAATACTGAAATTTTTCATCACCTTTCCAGAATGGGGTATGACACATCTTCTCAAATTCTGACTTTTCAAAAAGGATGTTTTGACCCACAATGGAGATTCTTCATACATACCATCCTTCATTGTTTAAGTCCAAAGAAAACCGCATGGGAGCAATTCAGCAGCAATATTGCAACTGCTCTCATTTGTTTAGCAACAAACAGGACTTTTAACTTTTCAAAATTAATTTTTGATGGTATGGTGAAAAATGTGGATAACAAATACAAGTTTTTAATGTATCCAAGGTTTATACAAACGGTTTTGAATATACGGAAAAGTTTGCTTCTATCTCATAAAATTGTTTATCCAACTCCTTGCCTTACTCAAAAACTGTTCAGTAACATGAGCATGGCTTCTAGGGGGTTTAATGGGATAGTAGTTCCACTTTTTGAAACAATGTTGGTTCAAAATCAAAACATTCAGGGTGAAGGATCAACAAGCCCAGTTGAGTCCCATCACACACCCACAGGTTCATCTGGTTCTCAATCAGCCTCACAACCAAATATGGGGGAAATGCCCCATGATTCACCTCGATCGGGAGGTAACACACCTGGAAGTGATGAGGGCAGAGTGTCACTAATGGAATTGATGGATATTTGTACCAAATTGACTCAAAGGGTGACTGGGTTGGAGAAAGAACTCAAGGAGACAAAGCAAGAACTCAAGGAGACAGAGCAAGAACTCAAGGAGACACAGCAAGCACTCAAGGAGACAAAGCAGTTGTATAGTACTGCTTACAAGAAGGTCATTGAAAAAGTGAAGAAATTGCAGTCTAAAGTCAAGTCACTTGAAGCAAAGAGAAAGGCAAATATTGTGGAGTCTACAAGCTCAGATGATGATGACATGGATGTTTCTTCCAAACAGGGGAGGAAGACAGCTGATATTGATCAAGACCCTAATATTTCTTTGGTTGAACAGAATGTTGAGTTTCAGGGGAGGCAAGATATGGGTGAAGAAGATTTGGATGCTGAAAATATTGGTACTTCTCATCAACAAGATATGGATGTGTATGATAGAAGGCAAAGGGCAGATAAAGCAAAGGGCATTATGATTGAAGAAGAGCCACCAAAGAAGGACAAGAAGAGTGTTCTTGCTCAGATTAGTTTTGATGCAGAGGTAGCTAATAAAGCACAGGAAGATGAAACATCAGAAATTGTTGATATTGCATATTTCCTTGATCAAACAAGAGTTGCAAATCAAGCAACTGAAGCAATGTTTGATCACGCTCAAGAAGTTCAGTATATGATTGATGCTGATGAAGTTTTAAAGGAAAAGTTAGGTAAAGTCAGAGGAGATGAAGTGTTGTCCATTGATGAGAAGTCAAGACAACTTGTTGAACTAATAAATTCCAGAAGAAAGTCTGCTGCAGAACAAAAAGCTAAAGAAAAGAGGAGTAAACCACCTAGTAAAGCTCAGCAAAGACACACCATGTGTGTTTACATGATGAACATGGCTGGATACAAAAGGAAGCAGTTCCAAGGTAGAAGTTTTGAGGAGATCAAGAGTGAGTTTGAAAGGGTTTACACAAGAGTGAACACATTTACTCCCATGGGAACAGAAAAACCATGTAGAACTACAAGAAGATATGGTATAATATTGGAGTCTGAATCTTCAAAGAAACAGAAGATTGGTGAAGAAGTACCTACAGCAGATGAAGAAGAAACAGCAGAGGAATTAACTGACGAAAGACTCAAGCAGCATATGATTGTTATAATCCCAGAAGCATTGGATGTTCATCATCCTATTCAAGCTAAACGTCCAATTATTGATTTGGAGATACACAAAGATACATTTGGGAAAGCTTGGAAGATAATCAGGCTAGGAGGACACTCAGAAATTTATAAGTACTTTGAAGATATGCTGAAGATTTTTTATAGAGAAGACTTGGACAATCTACGGAGTCTGGTTAAAGAAATGTTCAGATCTACATATCGTATGCAAGACAAAGAGAAGGAGCTATGGGTGGAATTGAAGAGGTTGGGTGAACCTGATCCAAACGATATCTTATGGAATTTTCGAGCTCATGAGTTGAGTACAAAATGGAGACTGTATGATACATGTGGTGTTCACCATGTATCTACAAAGAATGGAGTGGATGTCTACATGCTGATAGAAAAAGATTATCCATTAAGGGCAGCTAGCTTATTTGTTATGTTAGATGCTAAGCTGACAGTTACTGATGAAGACTCAGTAATGGCAAGAGAGTTACTGAGAAAGATCTTCAGACAAGCAAAAAGGAAATAATGTTATTACTGCTTGTGTCTCTATTAGTGTTGCTAGGTTTAACGTTGTACTAACAGGTTTAACTTTGTATAGAAGATATTTGGATTTTGTAACAATTTTCTTTAATAAAATAGATAGTCTATAATAGGAATACAAAAGAAGGTATAATCGAAAAAGACCCAAGGGCGGAGATGGTTGAGTTGTTGGTGTTGTGAAGGGGAGGTCACAGGTTCGATACCTGTGGCTTCCTTTTTGGTATTTCCCTCCCCAAAATTTTTAAAAAGCCCCTATTTTTTTTTCAGCAAATTTCAAAATTAAAGCCCCCCATATTTTTTAAAAAAACCCACCCATATATATTTTTTTAAAACCCACCCATATATATTTTTTTCAGCAAATTTCAAAATTAAAGACCCCCATATTTTTTTCAGCAAATTTCAAATTTCGCACATTTCTCACCAATCACAGCCACCACTCACCATCCACCGTTCACCAGTAACCAATCACAGTCACCACTCACCATCCACCACTCGCCGGTCCGGCCATCAACAACGGAGAGAGGTTCATTTAGATCTAAATTAGGTAATTTTTTTAATTAGGAAATCATTTTTTTTATGCAATAATTAGGAAATGATTTGATGCTTATATTGGTTTAATTTGTGACTTGTAGGATATATAGTTTTTTAAAGTTGTATTTTGGGTTTAACATGAATGAAAAATAGAATCTTCAACTTGAAAAACCAACTGTTATTACATAACAAAATTCTGCATACATAGATGCATTGTTGATTGCATAGTTGATTACATACAAGGAGAAAACATAGTACTTATTACAGTAGCATCATAACATCAAGACTAGTAAAGCTCAGCTAATTGTCCTTTTCCCTTTACCCTTAGTGAGTTCAATTGGGCCTTTTCCCTTTCTCTTCTTTGCTTGGATTTCTTCCCTAGTTTCCTAATTTGGTAGGCATAGAACTTGTTCCCTTTTTCCTGGGATTGACAGAGTGTGAACTGGAAGAGGGTTTTTGGACATTGTGGCTTTTTTTGAGACAGCTTCATCTTCAGATGTTGAATGATAGCTAGAAACCAAGCTAACATTAAAAAAGCTACTGTTAAAGGAGCTAAAATCGTCAGAGCTTGAGTCAGCAACCTTTCCCTTAGGTGGTATTCTCTTATGAAAGCTACCTGTAGGAGGGTAGGGGAAATTCCAATCAGGTTTAGGAGACATTAGTCCTGATGAATCAGAGGATATTTCAATAACATTTGGCTTGGAAGTCATTGTGGATGAGGTTTAGTGTTTGACAGGTTTTTGATGGTGTAATGTTGTGTGTAATGTTGTGTTTATGTAATGGCCATTTAAAGTAAAGAGGATCACATAGTTCAATGTATAAGTAAATGCCATTAAAGGCTTGGTTGGTATGTGTAGGTAACTTCCTGCATTTAGGTGTAATAAACAAAGTTTGACTTTCTTAAGTATATGCATTTTTGGAACTAGGCAGTACTAAACACTTGACATTGTAACTTTACAAATCAAAATAATATTGACATTAACATAGCTGCATTAATATTTAACATCATATCATACATCTATCGCATTACCATTCGATGACACCACAAAACACAACAACATCAGAAAGACTACCAACAACATCAACCATGACACCACAAAACACAAAAGACATAAACATAGTCAACTAACATATCAACCACATCAGTAGTTCATTGATCCAAGCTTCGTGATAAAGTTGCCCAAATCACCTAGACGCTTATGCTTTTGGGCAATATCAACAAGCAACCTATCAGATGCCATCATGTCCTCTTCTTGCATCCTCCTTAAATCAGCAATGCTTTCAAGAGCAGAATCAAAACCATATAAAAGCTCTAACTCCTTGATCATCTTATCCCTATTGTTTATCAGCATTCTTTTCTCAGAAACCTTGTGCCTCAAATCATGAACTTCCTTGGAAGTAGCTTCAACCTGTCGCTCATAGTAAACTAGCATCATGTCTTTCACAAGCTTTGAGTTTGCAACTGTTGCCAATTCAGAACAAATCACTAGTTTAGTTTCCATATATGATTTTGATAACAAAAAAATTTGAGATTTTTTGTAATTTTTAAATTTTATTTTGGTTTGTTAAGAAGAGATGAAAATTATGAGAGGTATGTTGCTTTATATACAACAACAATCAAGAAACACCTAGAGGAAGGAAGATGTATCGAGCCTAGCAATGTGAATAGTGTGTAATGATGAAATAGCCTTCCCCATAATTACTTGCAAGTTGCAAGGTTGCAATAAAAACCATTAATACTATACTAACAGAGTATTATTTTAATTTTCACTTTGCAACAAAAACCATTAATACTAGATTTTACTAATGTATGGTTGTAATATTTTCAAAATAAACATTTTATCCCACATTAGAGTTAGGCCCAAACGTATCAAACATTTACAATTTTATATTGGTTTAATTTGTGACTGGTACTAGCAGTACTAACTTTATACTAGCAGTACTAAATTTCACTAGCAGCAGTACCTTTGGTACTAGTAGTGGTAAATACTTGGTTTACTTATGCACAAATGATTTGATGCTTATATTGGTTTAATTTGTGACTTGTAGGATACATACGTTACCATTTGACCTCAACAATACCATGGACAAGTCTTGGATGAAAACTAGTAGGACCAAGAAACAATATATTGCTGGAGTACACGCGTTTATTAAGTATGCAGAACACAACTTGCAGAAGATGATGAACATCGACCCACGAGGTAATAAACAACAGCTTAAGATGCCATGTCCGTGTATCTCATGTTTAAACCGCATAGAGCATAAAGTGGAGGATGTGCAGTTCCATTTATTCTGCCACGGGATTAATCAAAGCTACACAAAATGGGATAAACATGGAGAAAATGATGAGCAAGCAACAACTGCCCAAATACCTGTTAATGCTACAACAGAGGAGTTTGTTGACGACACGGATTTCGACATGGATTTTGTTCCAGAAATTCCAACAGATGGCCCAGCAACAGTGAACATGGTTAATGGTGCAAAAGAATGTTTTGATGAGGATAACCTTGCCAAGTTTCAACAACTATTATTAGACGCGGAGAAGCCACTTTACGAAGGATGTCCTGACTTCACAAAGTTTTCCGCAATAGTTAAACTACTCAACTTGAAGGGTAAGTATGGAGCTTCTGATAAGTTCTTTACTGAATTACTAGGATTGTTGAAAAAGATGCTACCTGCTGGTAACGAAATGGTTGAAAAAACTTATGAGGCAAAAAAGCTAGTGAGAATGATGGGATCAGGATACAAAAAGATACATGTATGTAGCAACAACTGCATTCTTTACTGGAAGGTTAACAAGGAGTTGACTGTTTGTCCAACTTGTGGGACATCAAGATGGAAGGTGGATAGTAAGACACATAAAGTGTACGAAAACATTCCGGCAAAGGTAATGTGGTACTTTCCAATTATACCAAGACTGCAACGCCTCTTTAAGTTAGAAAGTATTTCAGAAGATCTAACATGGCACGCAACAAGGAGGATAGCAGATGGTGTTTTACGTCACCCCCGCAGATTCACAGGCATGGCGTACCATAGATGAAAAATTCCCCGAAATTGCTGAAGATCCGAGAAATCTACGGCTAGGAATATCGGCTGATGGGGTTGACGTCAACTCAGGAAATAGGCATCACAGTGTATGGCCAGTTTTATCTGTCATATACAACCTTCCTCCATGGTTGTGTATGAAAAGAAAGTTTATCATGCTTTCGGTATTGATATCGGGATACCCGGGAAATGATATCGATGTATTTTTAGAACCGTTGGTTGATGATCTGCAAACCTTATTCGAGGAAGGGGTTGATACATACGATGCTTCTAAAAAAGAAAACTTTAATCTGCGCGCCGTTGTGTTATGGACGATAAATGATTACCCTGCACTTGGTACATTATGTGGCTACCCATACAGTGGATTCAAAGGTTGTGTAGTATGTGGGAAAGATACACACTGTGTTAGACTTTCCGCCTCATCCAAGCAAAGTTATGCTGGACACAGACGATATCTACCATACAACCATCCGTTCAGAACGCAAAGGAAGGTGTTTAATGGACAAGAAGAACCACGTCATGCTCCAAATCCATTGATCGGGGAACAAATATACAACGAGGTACAACATATTGAAAATAAGTGGGGAAAAGGAAAAAACTCGAAAAACCAAGATCAAGATGCCAGAGGCAGAGGTAGGAAGATTAAAAAGCAGAAAAGGAAAACAACAGAAGAAGAGGGTAGTTCAAGCCAAGCAAATGAAGCATATTGGAAGAAATTCAACATTTGGTATCGAAAGCTAAGGTATTGGAGGCATCATTCTGTTCCGCATTGTATTGACTTCATGCATGTAGAAAAGAATGTTGGTGAGAGTCTACTCGAACTTTGCTGAATGTTCCTGGAAAGACAAAAGATGGAATGAATGCTCGACTGGATTTGGAAGAGTTGGGGATAAAAGAAGAGTTGTTTGCTAGGCAAGAAGCAGACAAAACAACACTACCTCCAGCAGGTTACACATTAACGAATGCTGAAAAAGACATCTTTTGTGAAACATTAAGCAACATCAGGGTACCACAAGGCTATTGTTCAAATTTCTCTAGTTTGGTCAGCCTAAATAATAGGAAGCTCATTGGCCTTAAATCGCATGACTATCACATGCTAATGCAAGAGTTTTTAGCCATTGCTATACGTTCAGTCATGCACCAGCCCACACGATATGCTATTATCAGGTTTTGCTTTTTCTTTAAATCTATATGTAGGAAAGAAATCAGCTTGCAAGAACTAGATAAGATGCAAGAAGAACTTGTTGTTACACTGTGCCTACTCGAGAAGTTCTTTCCTCCGTCATTTTTTGATATTATGATACACTTGACTGTGCACCTAACTAGGGAGGTAAAATTATGTGGTCCTATATGCTTTCGGTGGATGTATCCCTTCGAAAGATGTATGAAGGTTATTAAAGGACATGTGCGAAACAGAAATAGACCAGAGGGATGCATTGCCGAGGAGACTATCGCGGAAGAAACAATAGAGTTTTTTAGCGAATATCATAAAACCATGAAAACTATTGGTATCCCAGCTGATAAACATGTAACCAATGAAGATGAGGACGGAAAGCCATTGTCGGCCGGCAAACCTAGTGAAGTTTCCAGAGAATCCTTTCAGAAAGCACATTTGTATGTAATACAAAATACGGATGAAATTCAACCGTATATCGAGTAAGTATTACTAACACATGTCGATTTCGTTGCTTAAAATGTTCTATCAAATATAATAATCAAAGACATTTATTTGTTTCAGGCGACACAAGGAAGTTTTGAAAAGAAAAAACCCGGGTAAAAAAATTGCATTGCTGGAGAATGAGCACAGTAAATCTTTTGCTAAGTGGTTACTCGAAGAGGTAATTACTTGTATGTTGTTTATAATTGTTTGTTTGTTGCTATCATCATAATGGTCCCTCCTGTATATGACATTAGATAGAGGTCGACCAGCACACCATTTCATTATCCCAAACACTCCTATTCTTTAATTGTTTGTTTGTTGTTCCTGCAATTTAAAGGTAATATATACTTGTAATGAAATTCAGGTTGAGAGAGAGTTAGCGATATCCAATGACAGTGTATCAGAAACTGTGAGGTGGATATCATTTGGACCACGCGCCAGCGTAGTGAAATACGAGGCGTATAACATCAATGGGTATACATTTCGTACGAAAAGTAATGATGGCATAGTTTACCAGAACAGTGGGGTTAGTGTTGAGTCAGTAGATGTGCACATATCCAAAAAAGAAGTTGAAACCATAAAAAAAAAAATCTTATTATGGGGTTTTACAAGAGATATGGGTACTAGATTACCGTTTCAGGCACATTCCTCTTTTCAAATGTGATTGGGTTAATCGCAAAACTCATAGGGTCAAACGTGATACTCTTGGTTATACGTTGGTAGACCTGAATACTTTCGGCCACAAGGATGATCCGTTCATATTAGCGTCACAAGCAACACAAGTGTTTTATGTGAAAGACCAGGTACATAAAAATTTGTCCATTGTCTTTAAAACACCTACCAAGAATTACAAAGATACATATGACGAAGTCGATGAGGAGTTTAGTACAGTCATTCACGAGCAAGATGAAAAAATATTGCCACGTGTATATAAAGAAGACTTGGGCAAGGAATCACGAAGTGACTACTATCGAACCGACATTGAAGGTATTGTTATACGAAAATCCAAGTGAAGCATGTCATGCTGCATTAAGACTGCTAGTGTAATAGTTAACCCTGCTGGTTGAAGTTAAGACTGCTGCTCAAGGCTAAGTGCAAGGTTACAGCTGGTATAGTAAAGTTAGTAATGTTAGATGAATATCTATTTTAGTATTAAATAGTTGTTCCTGTAATTTAGTCTGTTGTAATGGATTTTGACTCAAAAAAGTCAAGCTTTTCAATGGCAATGAAAAATTTTGCGGTTTTCACTGTTATATGTCCACTTGCAGTCAAGCTTTATTGTATTTGCAGTTTCCATTTATCATGTATATGCACTTGCAGGCACTTTAGTAACATGTTACTTCATTATAAAGTTGAAAATTGACTTTAGAAAGTCAAGTAATCTGGTTCCTAGGGGCAAGTAACATACTTACATACTACTGCATTAAACTAGATAGACTATAAAATCCCAGCATTGTAATGGGGGAAATTAAATGAAGAGTCATGACTAACAGTCTGAACTCAAAATATGACTCTATGATTTAGACACCTAAATAAATACTTCATGTGACCATATGTAACATCTTGAATTTAGTCACACAAACACTCAATGTGACTAATATCAAGGTTAATGATAACTGAGTTCACATTTTGCTATACATATTAGTCACATGAATATTTCACAGTGTGACTATTTTCAATGTATTGGTCACATATAATACCCTTATAATGTGGCCATAAACATAATTTAGATGCACATTTGTGGTATGGTGACTATTGTATAGCCTATAGTCACATGATTGTGCTACAATTAAGTGTGACCATACACATTAGGAATAGGCAGGCAAACACACACTTAACTTTAGACACACATATTAACTTACGTGACCATTTGTATCGAATTATGGTCACACTTAATCATGTATACCTATGGTTTAGTGTGACCATATATGACATTTGGTCACACTGTTCAAGTGTGTGACATATATTTGTCACTTTTAAATGCATATCGTGACTATGCTTCAAACTTACTTTTCAGTTGTCACACATTTCAAATTCATATGTGGCTAAATTTTCAACAAAAACTAGCAGTCACGCTTAAATAATGTGTGACAAACTTGAGCATATGATTTAGCCACATACACAATTACTTCGTGTGACCATATATGGATTTTGGTCACACTTTTCAATTGCGTGACATATATTTGTCACATATGTATATATATATAGTGTGACTAATGTTTCAACCTTATTTGTATCCGTCACACGTCCCAAATTATAAGTGACTAAAAAATCAAATTTTTTTTACCAGATACGTATAGTCACAAAAATATTCAAATGTGTGGCTGTAGCCTCGGATGTAATTCCGAAATGGTCACACAAGTCGGATCAAGTGTGGCTGTTTTTTTTATTCTGATACATTTAGTCACATAAAAAGGCGACTGTGTGGCTGTTCGAAAAACAGCATGTGTGACTAAATCTCATTTTTGTACTAGTGAACTTTACTTTATCAGGACAAGGTGTCCTTTGCTAAGAAAGGAGAAACTATATTTGTTGAAGATTGTACAACTGATAGTGATGATGATGAAGAAGAACAGGTTATGTCTAAATCTGAAGTGGTTAAGAAAGTAGGAACAAGTGTTCCTAAGATAGTCAAACACAATACTGATAGGCCTAAATCAAACATTAAGCATGTTAGGCAACCAGTTAGATATTGTGAACAATACAGAACCACCAACAAGTCCAGAGGTAACCAAAGGAATTGGAACAACCTCAAGTCTAACCAATTAGGTGATGACTTTGCGTTTTTTTAACAAAACTTGTTACACATGTGGTAGTTTTGACCATCTTGCAGCTTTCTGCAACCAATGGGTAACTGGGTATGAAAACCATAGAGTGAACCACAAAAGGCAAACACCTAAATCTCACTTTCACTCTAGTTTTAAGAAGACAAACCCCAGAGTAGTCAAAAACAAGTCTGGCTCAATCTCAGATCCTGCTGCTAGACTAATGGATCCTGCTGCTAAACAAGTTCATTCTGCTGCTCGACCATTTATGACTATTAACCCAAAATCAACAGCTAAGGGTGCAAAAACATTTTTCAAACATGCATCAACAACTGTTCTAAGGCCCATTCAAACAAAGGCAGTGGTCTAAAAACAATTTTGGAAACCAAAGGGTAGAACTACAAAGTTAGCAGATTCTGCTGCTAAGCGTGTGGTTCATTCTGCTGCTAAAGGAAATAGGGCAAATGCTGTTAAGGCCTCAGCATGTTGGATTCTAAAATCCAATGTTGCATCAACTGTCCTTAAAAGATTGAATTACATTGATGCAAGAGGCAGATCCAAGTCAGTAATGGCTTGGATCTCCAAAAGAAACTAACACTCTTATTTGTGTGCAGGAACATACAAGTGATCAACAAGAAGATCAAGGATACTCAGATAGTGGATGTTCAAGGCACATGACAGGAAACATGTCTTATCTTTCAGATTTTCAAGCTTTCAATGGAGGATATGTTACCTTTGGAGGGGGTGTTCGTGGCAAAATTTCTGGTAAAGGTACAATCAAAACCGGAAATTTAGATTTTGAAGATGTGTACTATGTAAAAGAGCTAAATTATAATCTTTTTAGTGTCTCACAAATGTGTGACAAAAAGAATAATGTTCTTTTCTGTGAGACTGGTATGTGCTTAAACACATACCCTTATTTGACCAAAACCGGACCCAAATAGACCAAAAACTAACCAATTATGCCAAATATCTCGTGTTTTTGTGTTTATGATTGTGCAGGGATGGATATTGTAAAAATGGACAAATATCGAGATAAAAAGACAAACCGAGCACGGGATTTGGAAGAGTGAATAAAAGCCAAAGCCGGGAGAGATATTTTTGCTCAAAAGTCAAAGTCAACCCTCAGAATCAAAGAATTACAAGAATGACCCTTGGATCAACTTTAAATAAATGGCAGAAAAAGTCCCTTGAATTCACAACTTGGCAAAAATTATCCCTAAACCTTAAATCCTATTCTCACTAAAATCCTAATCTTAAACATTAACAAACCCAAAATTTAGTCCATTTTTCATTACACTAAATACACCAACCCAATCCAACACCAAAATCCCATCTACCAGCCCACCTTCTAATTAAAAAAACCCAAAACCCGACCCACAAACACACCCGGTCAAACCACTATAATATCCAGTTAAATAATAAAAAAAATATAACTCACACAAGCGCGCCTAATTCTTCCCCAATATTTACCTAGGGATGAACCCTAGTTACTGTTCTGATTTAATTACCGTAATTAAGGGTAGTACGGTCCAATCACGCACATCTAGAAGCATGTCAGAGCTGTCAGAGCTAAAAGAAGCACAAGAATGATACGTGGCAGCTGCTTATTGGGCACGACACCTCACAATCATTGATCCTAGGGCTGTGATTGATTGGGGAATGATTGAAGATTGATCAAGGGCTGATAATGACTCAGAAGAAGCACAGATGCACACGGATTGCCAGCTTGGCACTTGAGGCCTCACCTCCTAGATCCTTCCTCGCTCGGTTATAAATAGGGATGTATTTTTCTTCATTAGCATGTAATTTTTAGTATTGTTATGCTGTCAGTTTTATCTCTGAATTGTAGTTTTTAAAATTCCCTTTGTAACTCTTAATTTTAGTTAATGAAAATTTAGTCTTGTTCCACTTTTGATCTTAATCTCTTATGTGTTATCTATTATTTTAGCTTATTCAGAAGTGTTCAAGTAGCTTGTTAAAAATTACTTTAGCTTATTTTAAACTTCATATTTGATTGATGTTCAAATTCTTCCAAAAATACAAAAACATTGAGAAATATTAGAAAATACAAAAATAATGTCAAAACATAGCTTCAATAAGTTATTTTCTCATCAGTAAAAGCTCATATAAGCTTAATAGCTTGTTGTGAGTGTTTGGTCTTTCAAATCTAAGTCAGTCTCAAAAATCATCAAAAGTCAACAAAAGTCAACTGTCACTCAATAAGCACTTGAGCTTATCCATTGAAGAAGAAGACCCCTAGGACTTATAGAATTCTTGCTCTGAGCTTATTGATAAGCTTTTTACTGAAATGAAACCCTTGTTCAGCTAGGGTATTCAAGTGAGTCTCATTTTCTTTCTTTTAAGTGAATTTTATAGCATCTTAATCTAGATCTGTCAAGTAGTGCTTATTTTGAAGTAGATTTAGTCATTAGAACTCATTTATGATTATTAAAACAGTAGTGGTTAGCTTATTATCAATTAGGTTTTTAAACATCATACATTAGCTTTAAAACAGTAATAATAGGAATGGCTTAATTAGTACTTATTCAACATCTGAAATTGCTTATTAAGTGTTTTTGTAAGCTAGATTATCAGTAGGATTCAATATTACAACTTATAGTGGTGGCTTGTAGTGAAAAATAAGCATATTCAGTTTTAAGGGGTGTTTGGTATTATATCTGATGATGGTCAAAAGGGCAACTCCACTGCTCATTTGCTATTGGATCAGTTTTGATCTAGATTAGTTAAGCTTGTTTAAGCAGATTTCAGTAGCATTTAAGTGATTTTAATGCATTTTGAGGATTTTGGCTTATTAGTGCAATTTTAAGATCACAACTGCCTTTATAAGCTCTTACCAGCTGAGCTTGTACTTTGTGATAATATTTGGTATAGTTTAGTGCAATATAGTGTGTTAAGTGAGATTGCAAGAGTTGGAACCATTTTATAGAGATTTGATTGAGTTGAGACCATTTTTGTACAACTGCTACATCAGAAACCCATATGCAGACCTGCACAAATTAGTGCAGACCTGCATAATCAAATCTGCTTACTTCAACTTTTTGTACTGCTTATATCCACTTATCTGCTTGAGCTTATTTTCTGAAATTTAGGTTGCTATTAGATAGTAGTAGTGGTTTCTTAGATCTGAGCTTGGATTTCATTTCTAAGCTTATTTCATAGCTTAAAACAAGTCTGCAAATAGCCACTATTGAACTGCTCATACCTGCACTCATTCTCAGTTCCCAATTACATCTGTTCTAGGCTTTAATTAGATAAGCAATTGTGGTTAGATTTTGGGCATAATTGGAATTTAAGTAGTCTGATGTACTAGCTTTATGATTCTGCTTTTGGTTTGCCTTCATTAGCTTATTCTTAGCTTATTGATAAGCTGCAAGTAGGGTGATTGATCACTGTTTCTACCCCATTATTGCAACTGCTATTCTGCTTTTTAGCTTATTATTTGAGCTTATTTGGAGTTTATAAGTTGTTTTAAGTTTCATTTAATGAGTTAAACTGATTTTGAGATTTGGATAATTTTTAGAGTTGTTTAGCTTATTTTTAAGCTTATTTGAAACTGCTTATTAGCCCATTCTGCTTATTTGGGTAGAAAAAAGTTCCCATTTCATTTTTCCTAGCTTCTGATTTTCATTTTAGATTTTTCTATCAATTTTCATATTTTTCCATAATCATTTAATATTTTTAATCATTTAAATAGTTTAATTAAGTTTTAAATTCATTAAAAAAAAAAAAAAAAAAAAAAAGTTAAAAAAAAAAATCTTTTTTCTAAAATTTTCTTTTAATATTTAGAGTTTAGGAAAAATAATTTTATATTTTTAGGTCTTGAAATTTAGAAATTCACTTTTTAGTCACGTTTTTAAAATTAGTTACGTACGTTTTTAAATCCCAAATCACGTTTTTAGAATAGTGTGCTTTAGTTACTTGTACCCATAGCCTTAGTACTTGTTTTCATTCATTATTTCATTATTCGTAGTGTAAAATCACAAATCATCACTCTCTTTTCACACATTCACCACACAAATTCAACAACGTAAACGACGACTCAAATTCGACCTTCGTTGGGAACACGACCCGGGGAAAATACATCCGTTGCGTTTTCCTTTGGAATAAAAATATCAAATCTGAGAGACTGAATGTCTTGTACTTTCTCCTGATTTTAAGATGCCTGATGAAAGTCAAGTACTTCTTAGAATTCCTAGAAAGGGCAATATGTACAGTGTAGACATGAAGAACATTATTCCTAAAAAGAATTTAACTTGTCTTGTTGCAAAGGCCACATTGGATGAATCAATGAAATGGCATAGAAGGCTTGGTCATATTAATTTCAAAACCATAAATAAAATTGTTAAGAATGGTTTGGTAAGAGGTTTACCTCACAAAAGATTTGAAAATGATCAAACATGCATTGCTTGTCTAAAAGGCAAACAACACAAAGCCACTTGTAAGCCCAAGATTTTTAACTCTATCAATCAGTCTTTGTTTATGCTTCATATGGACTTATTTGGACCTGTTTCAGTGATGAGCATAATGCATAAGAGATATTGTCTAGTTATTACTGATGACTATAGTAGATTTACATGGGTTTTCTTTTTAGCCACTAAGGATGAGACATCAAGCATCCTTAAGGACTTCATTACACAGATAGAAAACCAAGTAAGCAAGAAAGTGAAAGTCATTAGATGTGATAATGGGACAGAGTTTAAGAATAGAGTTATGGATGATTTCTGCAAAGAAAAAGGTATTAGGAGAGAATTTAGTGTTGCTAGAACACCACAACAGAATGGTGTAGCTGAAAGAAAGAATAGAACACTAATTGAAGCTGCTAGAACAATGTTAGCTGATTCTAAGCTACCAATAAATTTTTGGGCAGAGGCAGTCAACACTGCTTGCTATGTTCAAAATAGAGTTTTAGTTGTGCAGCCTCACAATAAGACATCATATGAACTTTTTAATGGTAGAACTCCTGCAATAGGATTTCTTAGACCTTTTGGATGTCATGTGACAATTCTCAATACCGTAGACCATTTAGGAAAATTCGATGGTAAGGCAGATGAAGGTTTCTTTGTTGGTTATTCTCTTAATAGCAAAGCATTTAGAGTTTACAACACAAGAAAAGAAATAGTAGAAGAAAATCTACATGTGGAGTTTTTAGAAAACAAATCCAATGTAGAAGGTCAAGGACCAAAATGGCTATTTGATCTAGAGTATCTAACAAATTCAATGAATTATGTGCCTTTTGTTGCAGAAACTAATGATTTTGCAGGTTCTAATACAACAAATGAGGCAGAGTTAGAGAAAGATCAAAATGATGTGATAATGCCAATATGGTCAAGTACAATTGTGGAATCAACTTCGACAACTGATGAATCTTCTTCTAGCAAAGCTAAAGAAGGTGTTGAAGATGAAAGCAAAGAATATGGAACTCAGGAACAACAAAATGTTTCTGCTGATGATTCTGCTGCTAAGCTTACTGATTCTGCTGTTCGGCCAAATGACTCTGCTGCTGGCCCTTCAGAAACAAAAGAAGCAGAATTCTCAGATAATGAGGTGGATTTCAACAATCTTCCATCAAATTATCAAGTTCCTACTACACCACAATCAAGAATTCACAAAGTTCACTCCCTGGAACATGTGATTGGAGATATACAGTCAGGTGTGAAGACAAGACAACAATTGATGTCTTCAGACCAACAAGGGCTTCTTGATGCCCTTTATGCTTCAAAACAGCATGAGCTTTCAAACTCTTGCTTGTTTGTATGTTTTCTCTCACAAGCTGAACCAAAGACAATTCTGAAAGCCCTAGATGATTCAAGCTGGTTAGAGGTTATGCAAGAAGAGCTTCTTTAGTTCAAGATTCAAAAGGTTTGGGTGCTAGTTGATTTACCTACAGGTGTGAAGGTAATTGGCACTAGATGGGTTTTTAAGAACAAAAGGGATGAAAGAGGAATAGTGATCAAGAATAAGGCTAGATTAGTAGCCCAAGGGTACACACAAGAAGAAGGAATAGACTATGATGAAGTTTATGCTCCAGTAGCAAGGATTGAGGCAATGAGGCTGTTTCTAGCTTATGCTTCATTTTTAGGCTTCACAGTCTACCAAATGGATGTCAAGAGTGCATTTTTATATGGTAAAATTAAAGAAGAGGTGTATGTTTCACAACCTCCAGGCTTCATTGACCCATTGCATCCAAACAAAGTGTACAGAGTAGTGAAAACTCTATATGGCCTTCATCAGGCACCAAGAGCTTGGTATGCAACACTAGCTTCCTATTTATTAGAAAATGGATTTCAAAGAGGAAAGATTGATCAGACACTGTTCATCAAACAACACAAGAAGGATATTCTGTTAGTGCAGGTGTATGTGGATGACATTATCTTTGGATCTACTAGGAAATATATGTGTTTAGAATTTGAGAAGCTTATGAAAGATAAGTTTCAGATGAGTTCCATGGGGGAACTTACATTCTTTTTGGGTTTGCAAGTTAAGCAATCATCTGAAGGCATATTTATTAGTCAAGACAAATATGTTGCAGAGATACTTAGAAAATTTCAATTTGCTGATTCAAAAATAGCAAGCACACCAATGGACGCTGAGAAGCACCTACTGAAAGATGAAGATGGAGAGAATGTAGATGTACACAATTACAGATCTATGATAGGCTCTTTGATGTACCTTACATCATCTAGACCTGATATCATGTTTCCTGTTTGTGTTTGTGCAAGATTTCAAGTTACTCCAAATGTTTCTCATTTAACTGCAGTCAAGAGAATTTTTAGATATCTCAAAGGTCAACCAAGGTTGGGTATATGGTATTCTAGAGAATCTCCTTTTGACTTGGTAACATATTCGGATAGTGATTATGCTGGTGCTAGCTTGGACAGAAATTCAACAATTGGAGGATGTCAATTCCTTGGGTGTAGACTTGTCTCATGGCAGTGTAAGAAGCAAACAAGTGTGGCAAATTCAACAACTGAAGCTGAATATATAGCTGCTGCAAGTTGCTCTAGTCAAGTTCTATGGCTTCAAAACCAACTCCTTGATTATGGGTACAATTTCTTAAACACTGTTATTCATATTGATAATAGTAGTACAATTTGTATTATTAAAAATTCAGTGCAACATTCTAAAACAAAACACATTGAAATTAGACATCACTTTATAAGAGACTGCAATGAGAAAAGATTAATTCAAGTTCTTAAAATTGCTTCAGAACATAATTTTGCAGATCTGCTAACAAAAGCTTTTGATGTTTCAAGGTTTCAGTACTTGGTAGCAAGTATTGGAATGCTTAATCTTTAAATTTTCAATATGATGTGTTTTTGTAAATAAATTTTTGTTGTTACTACTGTTTTATATGATACTGCTGTTATTACAAAAGTTTGTGTTAATAGTACAAATTTAAATTGTGTTATTCATATAGTTGGTCTTATGATTATACTAATGCAAGACAAGTACTTTGTACATTGTTCTTTTGGTTTTAGACTAACAATTTCAGGTATGAATATGTGAACACAAAGGATGTTTCAAGTGAAATGGAAACAGCAGAATTGAGATATTAGCTGCTGACCATATTAGGTTTATGATGGACTGAGTTTGGGACTTTAAAGCTCCTTAAAACTACTTTCTTGAAATCTATTAATTGCACCACTCCTAAATAAAATAATTGGGAAAAAAAGTTTTTCCAGTGCTTCTTATTCCTGCAACAAACTGATAGAAAATACTAAAAAAATTTAAAAAAAAATCCAAACAATTTTATTCTTAGAACAAACGGATAGAAAATATACCCACTACCTATTATTACTGAAAAAACTGACTAGAAATATATACGCACTGCCTATTATTTCTGAAACAAACTATGAGAAAACTAAAAATAAAACAATAAGGAGGGGTGTAATATGAAAATAGTGTGTGCGTATGTGTGTGTGTGTGGGGGGGAGGGGGGGGGGGGTTTGTATGGTGGTGGATAATAATAGATAAAAGAGAAAATTTTATTTAATAGACAAAAATATTTAATAGACAAAAAGAAAAACATAATCTACTTTCTAGATTAAAGAAAATCTAATTATCAAAGTAAATCGATGCAATTCTGTTTGACTATACTAAATACTTGACATGTGTCAATTTTTTTTATAATAAAGTACACGTGATGGTTGGGTGGTGTTAGCTATCCTTAAATTTAATTTGAACTTGTATTTTTTTGTGCGACTGACGGCTGACGGCTATTTTACTTTTGTAAAAATATAGTAGCTGTGACGAAATTTTGTGTTTTTTTCGCACGAAAATATAGTAGCTGTTAGTCGCATGAAAAACATCTCACCAACCACTAGTATTTTTCAAATTAAAAATGAGACAGGTGTCCAAAATATTAATGAGTAAAAATTTGAACTTTTTTTTTTTTTAGCTAGAAAGTGAACTTATCTTTTTATTTTTGAGTTATTAACTTTCTCAAGATAAAATGATAAATTATTAGAGTTTATTGAAACAAGAACCGTTTGACCATGACAGCCCATCTGAATATTTATTAATTCCGGCTTGTTTCATCTTCAACTTGAGTTTCCCTTGGGCAAGTTGATTAAGTTAGTAGTTATCAATGATGGAAAGCAGCAGCAGCAGCAGCAGGAGCGAGAGTGGTGTTATAATTGTATCTTCTTCTTCTAAAGTGAAAGGGGGAATAACTCTACAGAATCCGTTTACTTTAAAAGTGGGTCAAGTATTTACTGGCTTTGGCGTCGGTTGTGGTCTTGGTATCGGTGTTGGCAGGCCTTTAAATCTCGGTCAGTTCCTCTTTTCATTTCTTCTTTATTAAATATGTCTTCCAACCCAAACCCAAACCCACCAGGTTTATTCTAATAATGTTTTTATTTTTAATGTTGTTGTATCATTTGTTAATTTATTTCTGTTAGAGGCCCCTGCTGTATAAATAAACTATGATTTTATATTTTTATCAGGTGCAATTCCAATGTTAAATCAAGTTATGGTTGCGGCTAGAGGAGCGTCTGATATTTTCTCCGGTGCTGGAAGACATGTTAACCGCTCTGTATGCTATCCACATTTCATTTCATTTCATTTACCTCCTCTTACTTACTTACTTACACGCAATCTAACTCTAATTTCGTTTTTCAGTTGAAAATGGTTGGAGCCAAAAACATCGAAGCAGGCATTGGATGTGGAGTCGGTTTTGGACATGGTTTTGGCGTTGGTATCATGTTTTCTTTTATATAATAATACTCTGCAATTATAGGTTTTAATTAGTGTAACATAACATATAAACTCGCGTGGTAGGTCTTGCTATAAAGCCTGGGGTCATAAATCAAATACAAACTTGTCTTATAGTGAGTGACCCTTCTTTTAATCATCTAATATTATCTTGTAATTACTATGTTAACAAAGTTGTGCATCTGACATGGCTTGATATGTTCCAGACGACTGCGACAAAGTTGATGACGAGATTTGGAGTGGCACCCAGTTTGTCAAGTGTTGCTGGAGGCATGCTTCCCCAATCACTGCAAAGTGGTAATAGCACCATAAGCCCACTTATGAACTTAGCAACAGGAACGAAATCCCGAGATGGAGACTTGACCACAACAGATAAATTGACATCATTCAGTTCATCGTTTCCAAGTCGCACAGACAAGGTTATCAGCAATTTCTTGCAAAGTCCTCTTGTAGAAGGCGAACCCAGTGAACCAAAAAATCAGGTATGTAAACATTCTGACCCTTTTTCTGAGTGCCTTGTTGAAGCCAAGTTTACTTCCACCCAAAGATTACTTTCTAAGAATACAATGAGGATTATTTATGATATCTTGTTACAGTTCAACACTATTTCTATACAATAAGAGAGCATCTTGAATGCTTAAATTATGCTCAAGAGCCACTAAACGTGTAGCTTGTGTATTATCCTTAATGAATTGACTGTTAAAGTCTTGTGTTTTGTAGGCTGGGCACTTGCATTCTGAGAAAGATGTGATCCAGTTGGTATGGTTGCATGTCTTTATACTATACAATTTGATCTTTAACATTGCAACCAAGAGATACGACTCTTTCATCTCAAGTTGACATGTCCCGTGGTGTTAGTTATAAAGTCAAAAAAACAAATTGCTGTGCTGATGTGTCTTGTTCTGCAGGTCTTGAAACAGCAACTTGCTCTAGAGAAGCTCAAAGAAGAAAATGAGAAGCTACAGCGAATATTGGTTGAAGACTTAAAAGTTTCACCTGACAAGTTTAAAGTCAATGGGTACTCAGGATATACATGTAGTGATTGTATCGAGTGTCGGAGGAAACAAAGAAGAGATAGGAGCAGAAGGTAATTAAAGATTTATACTCCATGTTTAACGATTTCACCAACCAACCTCACATTGTGACTTTTGTAACAAAGTATTATGAAAAATACTGTTGGCCGAGTGTGAACATATGATTTTCACCAAGAAAACCTTGTTACAGAAATTTGGTTTTTCATGGCTGCATTGCAAAATTCTTGGCCATTATTCTGACCCTCCAGTTTTGCCAAATATTCCGCAAATCACACTAAACAGAAAACGTATTTTTGTCCAACAACACAAACACCTCTTTTTGTTCTCATCCTATTTTTCGATTATTGTCAATCTGTCTTGAGTTTTCTTTTGTATTAGATGTTTGAACTTCTGTATGTTTTTGGTTCAGTATACTACTGTATTATTTTTGTACTCTGAAATAGGATCAATTTTTTATGCATGTTTGTCAGATTCTGAGTATATTACTATGTATGGAGTAGTTTTATTGGGTCTCCAAACCATCATCAGTTTCACATGATCTCTTGTAACCTATCTAGCAGTCATGTTGTTCAAAGAAAATATGCAGATACATTATGTGGGAAAATAATATATATAGAACACATAAGACAGCATGACTTCAAGAAAATGACTTGATATATACTCTGGTTCTTAATGGATAAGTTTTGCATGCTTTTGTCGTGCGAAAGTCAATGGTTCCTTCCTCATTTTGCTAAACAACATCTGTTGCTTGTAGTCTGACAATCAAACAATGAAGTTGTCTTTGTGAGCATGCAATACTGATTTAGGTAAATAATGTTTTTTATCATGTCATTTGGTAGAATTCGTATTATAAGATTGCCATTAGAAACAGGGTTGAAAATGCACTCGTTTAATCAGAGAACAGAACCGAAGAACACAAATAACAGGGTTGAAAATGCACTCATTTAGGGTGTGTAATAGGGTTGAAAATGCACTCATTTAGGGTGTGTTTGGTAAAAGTAGCAGTGAGCGGTGAGCAGTAGCCACAGCTCACAGCCCACCGCTCACAGCTTCTTAAAGAAGCATTGGAAAAATGAGAATTCCTAAAAAATCGCAAAGCTCACCGCTCCTTTGCCAAACGAACAATAAAAATCAAAAAGCTCGTTGCTCACCGCTCATCGCCCCAAAAAGCTTCGCGCCAAACATAGCCTTAAGCTGAAAACAGGACCGAAGAACACAAATAGACAAACTCAAAATTGGACCGATCTAAAGCAGTTCGATACATTTTAATTTTGGTTCAGAAAACTAACATAAACCAAATACAAATTTACTGTTTATAGTTCAGAAACTATAAATGTGTAACAATGATTGTTCAAACTTTTCTTTCTTAACAAAAATCAACTATTTATGACCCGATTGGTTCTGTTATCAGGCTGGCAACCTTTAAAACTCAAGAACCAATAATGGAACTAAGTTACATTACATTCAGTAAATAGTCCCTATCTAAAGTCCAATAGAAAATATATACCAAAAGTCTATACATATTAACACATAGATGGTTCACCGAGAGCATAGGGATCCAACTCTGGTCTCTGCCAAGCAAAACACCTTTAACAATGTACTTCCATCACGGGGAATGAGACAACAGTCATCTTGATACATTCCTTTTAAAAAATTTAAAATAGAACACTGTTATGGGCGCTATGCATTGAACATTGTAGGAATAGTGCCCAAACAACCCGTAAATGTTAATAAGGTGATAAGGTAATATCCTCCACCACCATGAAATTTACAACAATTGCTTTTTGACATTGTATTTTCAGAAGTTTCTTGGTGTATTCACCTTTTATAAATAACTCAAGTTCAGAACTAAATTTGTAGTGCTTTCCTTTATGATCCAAATAACTCCTAGAATACATGTCTAATAGTAAAATCTGCAACATCCCTGGGCAGGGGAATTACTCAACAGAAGAATCTCAGCAAGAAAAATGGGAAACTTTCAAACCACGGCTAATTTATCACCATAAAAAGGAAAATAAGTGGTTTGACTTGAAAAAAAACATATACCAATATCACTTTAATGTCTCAAGTGATCAATCATCTTATTGTCCTCCTTGAGCTTTGCTAATGTCCGAGGTCGGATGGGTCTCTTGCTTTGTCTCTGCAATTTTAAGATTTGCATTTCTCTCAGCCTCTTCTTTATTGAGTAAAGCTTGTTCTTTCATGGCTTGCATCATCTGCTTCATTGTCTTTTCCTCTTCTTTAAGCTGCATTTCGACTATCATCTCAGCCTGCTTATCTACTGGCTTCAAGTATTCGTTAATGGCAGCCTCCTGCATTTAAATGAGCCAACTATTCAAACACAAGCTTAAACTATTTCATGGAAATGGTAACAAGGAAAAGGAGAGCTAAGGTGGAACTTCAAGCATGAGATGCGTTTTTTCTTTATAAAATTACTGTAGATGCAAGTATCAGGCATGAAAAGTTGAAGAAAATTTCAATAATCAAAAAGAGCAAAACATCTAAAAATCCCCATGTTCATCCATCAACATTTTTGAGCTTTCAAGCAGATTATACAGCACTGAATGCAAGGGGTGCTACTTTTCAACTAATCATACTTATTTAACGTACCATAGTATATCAATGTATTCATTAGTGGAGGTTTAATTCCAACTTTACTTTACAAGAAGTGCTTCACAAAACAGAACAATGGCATGTATTAGACAATTAGCAGGCTTGATGTCTGCATAATAAAAGGAATACACGCTATACAATATGTAATCTCATGACCAGGTCCCACAACAGAAAAAAGAATGAAAGCTAAATGCCTCCATATAAGCTTGAAGGGCTCAGTAGCAATCCTAACAGTCGACCATCACTATACCAGATGCATGTTTCCGTGGTATTGTATTAAGGACAGGGAAGGCATGGGAGATGACTAAATTAGAAACACTGTCATAGTTTGGCCATAGCTGAGAATTTGCTTTTATTTTAATCACCCAAAATCATCAACTGAAAAATGATAAGTTAATTTGACAGGAAAGTTGATTATTAATAAATGTATATGAGCATTATTTATAAACGAAATAAAACACAATTAGGCTCGAAGAGAGTAGTAATAAGTTACAAAGTGTTTGGATTCTGTAAAAATACAAATAATACGGTTTTATTGTGATCACCCAAATCATCATTATTTTTTCCATTAGCTAGTAAATAAATATTATTAAGGTAGATAAAAATGACTTTAAGGAGTAACTACTGACAGTTTCCTCAAGCTGTTTGTTGACGGCTTGCATCTCCTGGACCATTTGACGGACCTCGGATAAGATAAGCTGCTCAGGTATCTTCCTAATCTCTGCCTTCTTCTCTTCTGCCTACAAGTTATAACATAATGATAAACCTAAAATAAGTCTGAAAATTTGTGCTAATGAAATATAAGCCGAAATCAAATAAGACTAGTGTAGTATTTGTATTTCATTTCTAAAAATCCGATCGTTCGATGGAAAGAGGTACCTGAGTAATACGTTTTTGGAGGTTGAGTCGATAAGATCTGATACGACGTTCTTCGTAACCTGATAAAACCCTAACATAAAACATCGCTTTCCGACCAAATTCGATCAACTTATTCCTCATCCTTCCTCCAAACACACACAATTCAAGAATGTAAAGAAATTACAAACCAACAGGAGTTGTTGGATAACCAGATTCAAAAGACAAACACAAACAAACAATTAGATACAGAGAAATAGAATAACAATCTATTTCGGGTGTTTGACTAATGCTCTTCTCAAGTTTTTTCTAGTAAGGAAATGTAAAATAAATTAGGAGTAAACTCTATAAAAATTTACTCGTATCTTTTTTCAAAAAAATTACAATTCAAAAAAGTTATGTGCAAATGTACGAATCCACAAATATGTTGACACGTGTCCAGACATAAAGCACTTTCACCTGACGGTGTGCGAATTGCGGCTAATGTGCGAATTGCGGCCAATTGCCGTCATTCGCACATCTGTCGTTCGCATATTTGTTTAAAAAGTCAAATGGTAGCCGTCATTCGCACATCCGACTGTACTTGCAAATGATTGGTGTTGTACTTATTGTCTGGACACGTGTCAACATATTGGTGGAGTCACACATTCGCACATGACCTTTTTGAAAATGAGCATTATTTTTTATACCTTTTTTTGAAAAAAGTTAAATTTTTATATCGAGAATTAGCTCATAAATTAGTGATACTAGTGCTAAAGAACATGGACAATTTTTTGTTTCATTTTATTTTCTTTACTTTTCTTCTTTAAGTGATACTTTGTAAAAACCAAAGCATTAAGTTTCATTAACGTTCATGTAAAGTGAAATTTGCATTCGTGTGGTAAACTACCTATATTACCCTTTCGTAAGCGTAATATAATTTGAGTCAACGATGTTAGTTCTTTTCGACATTTACACCGTATAAAATTTCTATTCCTTTTTCATATTCATTTTGCCAAAATCTGTCCTCATTTCCTTAAAAAAAAATCTTGAAAACAGTTCATAAAATTATTGGTTAAATTCTCTACATTTTGACATTAGTTTCGTTCAATTCCGAAACTTTTCGGCAGGTGCAGTATTACGATTCTCATTGCGCTGATAAGATTAGATAAGATTACAAGTTACGGTTCATTACGATATCATGCGTTTTTGACACGTTTGTTTGTATGTATTCCACTTGACTTTCAATTTTGACACGTGTCATATTAACTACGAATCTATTACGAATATCAATAGGTGAAAAAAATGTACTTGAAAGGATTTGTGTGCAAAAAACATCGGCTTTCACAACTAATATTAATAGAAATGTCGTTGGGTCACACTAGTGCACACTAAACAAAAAAAAAAGCAAGTTGGTAATGAGAAAAGAGATGCGAAATGAAATGGAAATGACGAGAAAATGAAAATATGGAATACTCTCTAAACGCTAATTATCCAGGACGTATATATTTATCCAGGATAAATATATAAATACATAAAAGTCAAAACTACAAACCCTAGCAGCGTTGCAGGATTCGGCCAACTATGCCATAGGGGATGAGGTTAGTTTAACTTCTTGTCGAACTAATAACTTAAGGATAATTTTAAGGTCTTCTAGTTGTATTAGGAATATCCTTAGGTACGTGTAAATAGCAAGGCATCCTAAAACTAGTATTTATTTGAATCCTCTAAACCCTAAACGATTTCTCGCATCTCCCTCTCATTACATTCGGTCAATTAAGGGTTTCGCAAACACTTAACCGAATCCGATCGACCTTTAGGTCGATTTCCTAAGTCGACTGGGTCGACTTCATATCAAACTATGCATAGGATCTAACCCTAGTTCTACTTGTGTAATACTGGTGGATACATGGCGCAATTTACAAAGTGATTCTCCCCTACAAACCTTTAAGACGGTCGACTAAGCATCAAGGAGAAGCGATAAGGTGATTCCGTGCAGCTAGAAGACTATCCGCAGTTTAAGGAAAGCTAGAAGAAGTAAGTAACTCTACGTGTTTAGTCTTCGGTCTTTACATGTTTATATTAAAGTTTGTAAAATTGAATTTAAGATTATAACATTTTTCATTTCTAGATTTAATTGTAAATTTTATTGACTAATCTATAAAGTTATTTGCATTTAACTCTTGAAGTTTTATAAATTAACCTAAATTTTTTAATTTATTTTTGTACTCGTGTTTTTATGCATTCTTTTTTCTTTTTTAGTCACTAAAACAAAATTGAGCTAATTTTATTTTTGTACTCGTGTTTTTATGCATTCTTTTTTCTTTTTTAGTCACTAAAACAAAATTGAGCTGATTTTGATTAATTCAAAGACCAGTTTTTTTATTTGTCAGTTAAGTGACTTAATTTTGCCACGCGCCTAAAAACCTTTTCGTTTGTACAATTTAGTTTTCAAGATTTTTTTTCTAAATTGTCTTAATTTTGTGTTTTCCTTTCCTTTTATATGAAAGATACTGATATGAAAATTCTCTCATTTTTCATTTTTTATTCTTAGACTTTTAGAAACTCTATAAAAAGGAATGTTTATTTTAGTTGGTATAAGGGATCGAAGTACACTCACGTATACACAGTAGTATTACACTGAGTATAGGTTCACATTTCTTAAGGCACCAATATACAATTAACTGGAATTAGAGCAATGTGTCTGTCTTCTATGCTTCAGATAGGTCTGGGCTTTGAACAGCGGTTGATTCTTCTTCATCGGATGGTTGAGATTCATGTTTTGCAGCAGCTTGCAACACCCTGTTCTGCACGTTTACAGAGGAAGGTGAAGTCGGTAAACCATTGCGGTTAGTTTCCAACTTTCCAGCAGCCCATGAAATTGCCTCACCTCCCAGCTTAACAGGGACAAGAAGTTGCCTTAAAAGAAATCATTCAACATGCATTAGCTAAGAAATGTATAATTCCATGTTCACTTGTTTGAAAATTATTAGCTCAAAACTAGCAAGCAAATTTAGGCGATGCAGCTGATGAATATAATTTTAACTAAAATCTGAAATTTACCTCACATCTCTGTTGAAATCATTAGAGCTTTCGTAAGAAGCAATCCGCTGGTATATAGTCTGGTGTGTGTTCAAAATATATATCGATGTCAAACAAGTTTATAACAAAATTACACACAAACCACCTACTGCTACAACATATGATATAACAACTGTCACTACATATTTCACCTTTGGTTACCAAACGCTAACTTAAAAATTGATAGAAAACCTTTTCAATGTTATATACGTTGAAGAAATACCAATTAAATAGTCATACAACATAAATATCTTGGCTAACAATGCAGAAAAGCTAAGTTCACATGAAAAGAGTTTATGAAAGAGTGCTGAAACATGTGGATTCGCTAGGGATGGACAGCTAAGTTATCATGTTCATAGGGTGCTTACAACCATATATTTAGATTTCACTAACGGTTAGTTTTGAAGTTAACTTTATCCTCTGAAATAAAGTAAAGAAAACGTACCAGACCAAGGCCAAAAATAGCAATGAGTTGCAGCGTCGTCTCCCACTCTGGTTAAAAAAACATAGATAAGTGAAATAAGCATCAGCAAAAAATGATTATAAGATGCTGAATTATCAGCTTTAGAGACATTTTACAAGAGGATAACAAATGGAATGCAAAATCAGTAAGTTGTTCAACAAGTCTCATGAACACCTTCTCAGACAGATAGAAATTATGTCTGTTCACTCCACCGATTTTGGGTTCATCTGTGGAAAGGAGTTCTTACATCTATTTACATTCGTAAAAGAAAATTTGGAGAAGTTACGAACCTAACAATGCATAAGCAGCTGCTACAAAACCCTGTGGACAAAGTAACCACATAATTAGATCAAAAGTGGTAAACAGTATCATAGAGGTAGCATAATGGTCGGATTGGCAGGTCAGGTCACGGAAAAAACAAGCCGGGTTGCAATGAATATGATTACGAACATTAAACTAATAAAAAAAATGATAATCTAGTTTTACCAATTTGGAAAATTAGGTACATGTAAGCACTAAGCAGTAACATGACATGAAAAGTGACATAATATAAATATCATCCCTTGGAATAATATATAAAGGCCGTGTCGCTTACTCTCTTATAGATAATATTTTGGAAATTAGATTTATTATAAGTTCTTAATTTTATTAACAAACTTCACACATGATGGATTTCCATAGCAATAGTATGATACAGAGATCATTCATATTGAGTAATCTAAACGAAACTGTATCCTGAATATAAACATGATGTTCAAAGTGTAAAATAGCCTTACCACGCCATACCCGATAACTTGCAGGGGAGTGATATCCTCTAGAATAGCCTCAGCTTCCTGTAATAAAGTAAACTTGGATTAACAGGTATTGAGGAGTTCATATATTTAAAGCTTGAAACCCAGTATATATTCACAATTTCTCCCTAATCTCATAGGTTCAATAACAAGTCAAATCACATAACATGTTGTTGTCAGTATCGCTTAATATCTTAATATGATACTGAATACATATAGGTTTGGTTTGAAGGGACCTCATAAGCACAGAAGTGTCTGTTAAGTAAGTTAGATTACTGAGAGTTCAACTAGAAACCTAGGAATTAAATCATTAATCGGTCATCTTAATCAATGACGAAAACAGCATAAGCCATTCATTATGTATAGATGCTTCTGAACCTCAAAAGAAAAATACCTCATTGAGTATGGTAAATGTTGTCTCAGGTTTTGGTTCTTTAATACGCAAACCCTCTTGAACCCAAGAACGGAAGCCACCTTGAACTAAGTATGGTCTCTGCCAATTTAGAGAGAAAACTTTGTAGTATTATTGATTATTGCACATCATATTTAAATCACTGAAAAGAGTGCCACACGAGTAACTAACTAGTGTGTCTAAAGCTGCAAAATAGATAGTGCAAACAGCTTTCAGGCATGCATTCAAATGTAGCAATAATGAAAAAACAAGTGCAAACATTTTAAGTTAAGTCCATTAAAGTTCACAGTCCGACTTTAAAGTTTTAAATATAATTTATAAGTTTACAACAGTTGTTATCTTGTATAATTCTGAGTGCCAGTACAGTGGGTTTACTCTCACATGAAGTGAAGTTTCGCTGAAAATGTGAAGGGCCATTACTTTCAGAAACATAATTTCTTAAGAAGTGAGTGTAATTGAACTTGGCAGCTTATAGCATATGCTAAGGTCAATTACACTCGCGTGTTAGTAACCATGCCATCAATAAATAGAGGGGCATTATGAAATGTATGTAGCAAAGTCAAAACAATGACGATATGAGAGATACTTGCCTTGATCCCAACTTTCCTCAGCGATCTTGCAATTCCCTTAGAGCGACTGCCATCAGCATCCATTACTATTACCTTCGACCCACCCTACAGTTAGGGTAAATAATTAGTTATTATTATGTTATCCAGAAATCCTATAACCACTGTCGACAGAAAAGTGAATGCTCCCGATATATTCAGTCACAAGTTTCTATAAAGTGATCATTGTTTCTAAAAACTCATACAATAAAACTTATTTCCACGTCAACTTAGATATCATATATCGTGTTCCAAATCTAGTTTCAGTAACAAGATCTAATTCATCAACCTAGAAAGCACGACTTGTAGTTAAACAACTATCTAACAGGTCACGTGGTAAGCTAATCAGTGCTTATGAGTAACACTTCCTTTAAAGAGCATTGAGAGTGTTCTATGTAAAAGAAAAAAAAAATTGTATTTTGTCCGCACGCTGTATGTACAGTACTACATCCACATAGCCAATGAAGAAAGACACAAAACTATGACAATAGCACTTAAACACGTAAAAGGTGGGTGCTGTTACATACTTGAACAACTTTTAAGTTGCGAATAACAGTAGCGACCAAGGCATCATCAAGATCTTTTCCACTCTTGAGTAACTTCTTTACATTGCTGTCAATCTGAAATTCCATAAAACAGAATGTTAAACAAAAACTCCAAGTGCTTTAAGAATAAAGGAAGCAGTAATGTATAGTATCAACCAACCTCAGGATATGCAACACTAGCATATCGAAAGCGTGCTGTCCTTCGAAGATCAGGAATTCCATCTCTTTCTCTGAAATCCTACATATATCCCCCCGATATGGTATATGAGCCAACCTTTTGGACATGATGACAAATTTTGATAGAAAAACATTTAGAATAAAAAAGAGAGGCTAAAAAAATTACAGTCTCTTGCCTCAGGCCGGACATCAATTAGCGCAACACGTTCTTTCCCATTATTGAGTAGTTCAAAAGTTAACTTTGGGGACAAGTCTCCAGCGTATCCAGCATACGTCAAAATCCAGTAAGAAACCCTGTGAAGATGAATAAGCTTCCAAAACCAGCAGATATCGTTGAGATTAAAAAAAAAAGAAAAGAAATGAATACCATAATGTGGTTGATGTCCCAAGCAAAAGTAGAAACGGAACAATTGGATCAGTGGGATCAATCCCAAGATTAGTCTCAAAACCCTCCAACACAATATAAACCTGTTGTAAGGTTGTCCCAACAGGCCTCAAAGTCTGTTCGGTAGAATCAAGCAGATCATGAAGCTCTGGAGGGAGCATATCCTTAAGCGTAGAATACGCATAAACTACAAGCGTGCCTCCTTGCGCTAGAATCTGCTCAATTGCAACAATGGATTGTCTCAACCCATCAACAGCAATGGCCCCTGCTTTACTCGAAACTCCCTTTGAGTTGTTGCCTAATCCCGACAATGTAGTATTAAAAGACACCTTCAACTTGTTTAAAGAAGCATCAATTGCGTCATTAAGACCTTTCGACGAGAGTTGGAAAGTGTTGATCGCGTTGGAAATAGCAGTGTCAGTGTTGCAAACAAGAGCGCTAAGGGAATCATTAATTGCAGCAAAAACATCATCGTTGTTTGTAGTATCTGTCTTAGAAAGGAATTCTGCGTATAAGTCGGGTTTGGTATTGTTGGTTGAAGCAATAATGAAATGATCAGGTGAAAGCTTAAGGGAGGTGTTATTGAATGGAAGTTTATTATCTGAAATAACAGCAAAATCATGTTCATTTAAAATGCTGCTGCAGCATTTAACTGTCCCACTTCCTCGTGCGTAAACATGGCGATAAACCTATAGATGCAATGCAAAAGTAATACTACTAATCAAAATCCTAGAAACAAATTTAAAGGGCAATTCGCATAAAAAGGTATCTTAAATTTATATTTTTCAATTTAAGGTATCGAAGTTATTTTTAATGCAATATAAGTTTTTTTTTGGACTTTTCGAAAGCCATTACCAGCCGAAATGAATTTTAAATATTCAGTTATAACGATATACCACATTAGTTAACCATTTTAGCTGAAAAAATGACCGATAACATCTTTTGAAAGTCGACAAAGCCTTACATTATACAAAAAATAAATTTGATACCTTAAATTGAGAAAACTAAATTCATTTTTAGAAAAATGAATATACCTGAGAAGCAGAGCAAACGGAGAGCATTGTGTTGTGGATCAGCTAGTCTAACAAGCTTAAGCTGAAGCTCTGTTGGAGAATCTAATAAGTCATTCAGAAGGAAACAAAGCAAGGAAGGAACGAGAGGCAGTGGCTTGTTCAAGCCGTTAGCTTTTGTTCCAACCATACATATTGTGATTTGTGGGGGATATTATTTCTACTATTATCTATTAGAAAAAATATATTAAACCCATCATAAATTGACACCTAATAAGTCTACAACACCATTTTGTTTGGCTTATCAATAGTCAATTCAATACTACCACGCCGGCACGCCCCTCAACTTTTTGGATTTTCTTGTTTGGTTAAAGTATACGACCACTCTTGCATACCAACGGAATTTTATAACAGCAGATAGTTTTAGTGATAAAAGAAAGTTTATGCGTTATAAACAAAAAATAATAAAGTTTGAGGATTTGAGGACTAAACATAATATTTTGAAATCCAGTTCGACTCGGATGGTTCAACCGGTTAAACCGTTCCGATTAAAAATGGGTCAATTTAAACCGGTCAACCCGATGAGTTTGATACAAAAAACAAATCAAATTAAACTGTGTCAACCCGTCGGGTTTAAAGCGTCCCGGATCAACCCGTTTTTCAATGTGTATTAATAGTTTTTTTTTAAAACATATGTTTTTAATATTTCATTTTTTTTTTTCAACTTTTCACTTGCTCATAATTAATTGTTTCAACATTTCCTTTCAATTTTTTCAACATTTCATTTTCTTAGACTTTTCGATTTTCACTTTAACCATTTTTGTTTTATATAGAAAGTATAGATTTTAGCCTAGCTAAATTTGGTACGCTATGTTTGTTAGCTTATCACTATTATCAGTTTAGAAAAACTTTTTAAGCTTATAATATTTTGAGTTAATTACATGAATGGTTCTTATGGTTTGTAGGGTTTTACGGATTCAGTTGCTAAGCTTTTTTTTTCCTGCGGATCCTCTCACTATGGTTTTGACCCATTACGGGTATGGTCCCTTGACCACTTTTTCTGTTAGTTTGACCGTCAAATGGGTGTTTAGATGGCTGAAATAACATAAATACCCTCGTATGTTTATAAGTATGGTCTCTGTGGTTTATGGGGTATCACGAATTACTTCCTGACTTTTCTTATTTAACTATTTAATTAATATTAGTATTAATATTCTTATTTCAATTTTTTTTGTCAGAATTATTTTAAAAATTTTCGACAGAAGTTTTTTTTAACTTTTTTGATAAATTATTTTAAAAACTTTTGAAATTTTTTGAATACTTTTTGATGGAATTTTTTATAAAATTTCTGGATAAAAAATTTTTTACTAAATTTTTGCTACATTTCTATCAAAAAAATTTCTATCATAATTCTTTTAAAAAAAAATTTGACTCAATTTTTTAACAAAATGTTTCTTAAAAATTTTAACAGGTTTTTTAAAAAAGAAATTTAAATATTTTTAGCAGCATATTTTTTTTTTTAATTTTTTGACAGAATATTTAAAAAAAAATGAATATTTTTGACAGAATTTTCTTTAGCAACATATTTTTTAAAGTTTTTTTAGCAGTATATTATGCATAAAATATTAAAATAAAATCAAACACTTGTATAAAAATTATGTCAAAACTTTTTTTGTCAAAATGTTTTTTTTTTAAATTATGTAAAAACTTTTTTTGTCAAAAAATTAAAAAAAATATATATATATATATATATATATATATATATATATATATATATATAGGGGGACTTTCTTACGAGAACCATTTTATCTGCGAGAACTGAGAGAACCACAAAAAACATACAAGCACGCCTTTTAAAATAAAATAAAAATACATGCAAATCATCAATAATCGTAAGTATCCACCTATGTTCTTCAATATCATCATGAACTCATCATCTTTTTTCACAAAAACCTTACACAAGGCCGCAATATTGTCGTTGCACGCCTTATAAGAACATACATGCACACCTTCAAAGAAAAATGTTGTATTTCCAATTTCTTATCAAATTCTTTAGAACAACTATGTTTTTTTTAAAAACATATATGTTGTTTTTAGAACATATGTGCAAAAATACAATTATTGAAGGCGTGCATGTATGTTTTTTGTGGTTCTCTCAGTTCTCGCAAGAAAGTCTCACTATATATATATATATATATATATATATATATATGTCAAAAAAATAATAATAATAATCTGACAAAATTTTTTGACATAAATTTAACAAAAATTTTGTACTTTTTTTTTTTTTGTCAAGAATATTTAACAAAAAATTTGTCAAAAAGTATTCAAAAATGTACAAAAAGATTAAAAATAAAATATGTCAAAAAAGTTTGTCAAAAAGTTTTAAAAAATTTTCTTTCAAAAAATTATTTAAAAAATTCTGACAAAAAAAAATAAATAAAAAAATTAATACTAATATTTAATTAAATAGAGACATAAAAAAAAAAGAAAAAAGAAAAAAAAAAAGGACCAAATTATTGTGGTATCACGGATTTAGTCCATATTAAATAGTTACATAAAAAACAACCATGTGGTTTGTGAGGTATCACGGATTTAGTCCCCTTTTTTTTTATGTAACTATTTAATTAAATAATAGTATTATTTTTTTTTTTTTATTTTTTTTTTGTCAGAATTTTTTAAATCATTTTTTGACAGAAATGTTTTTTTAAACTTTTTTGACAAACTTTTTTGACTTTTTTTTTTAATCTTTTTGTACTTTTTTGAATACTTTTTGACAAATTTTTTGTTAAATATTCTTGACCAAAAAAAGTAAAATTTTTTGTTAAATTTATGTCAAAAAATTTAGTCGGATTATTATTTATTTTTTTGACATATATATATATATATATATATATTTAAATTTTTTGACAAAAAAAGTTTTGACATAATTTTTATACAGGTGTTTGATTTTATTTTAATATTTTATGCATAATATGCTGCTAAAAATATATTTCTGTGTAAATAATAATATTTTATTATTATTTTTATTAAAACACTCGTAAAACTTTATTTTAAACGTTTACGTCCAAAAAAAAGGCCAAACTGGAGCACCATGACTACATTTAAGCTCAAACGGTACACATTATACACTAAATGAAATTCAATTTTTTTTTCTCTCTCTTTTCTTGTCCTACGCTGAAAATTCAACACAAGATAACACATGGTTTTTGTTTCATCTAAAGCTGTATGACAAACACCTTATCTCATCTGTTTTTTATATACTGAAACATTACACACACTAAGACACACACTCATTTTACTAGCAAAACACTTCCATCTTTCTTTTCTCCTCTTAACACCCACGATCCAACGTAAATTTCAAGATCTACAAATTTTCTTTGGAGTTAAATCAAAATGGGTTGTACTTTCAAGCTCTCGGGTTGATTTGGAACATATTGTGGGAAATTTTGTTAGCATTTGGGTGTTTTTAAGTTCTCCTACTCGACATACATATACATATTTTGTAAGGTTCTTCAAAAACTTTCACTCTTTGTACTCTCATATATTATTATGCATGAAACTTGATAATATGTGTTTAGAATGAATGAAAACAAAAAAACTTGAAAATCTACTTGTTGTTTGTGGACTCCATGACTCTCGACATGCACATAAATATGTTCAAAAATTTTATTGTCTTGCTTGTGTAGTGCTTTTAGTCTTTAAAATATGTTAAAAAGAATGTACAAAATCAAACTAAGGCATATTTCTTGATTATTTTGTCACTTGGTTACTAATCGACTAAAACTTATGCTATTCGAAAAGATATGTTCATTTTCAACATAAATAAAACTAAATAGACACAAGGTTCTGAATAAATTAAAGTTTTTGGCTCATGTTTGCAAAGTGTTTATTTTTGGTTTAATAGTTATTTTAGCCTATTGGTATCATTTTGAGTTTATTCGACTAGCTAAGAGACTCGGCTTATTTTATTTTGCATCGAACTATGTTGGGCCGAGGGTAGCCTATTATGGGTCTCGAAATTGCTTATTTTTATATAACTAATTTTCGGCTTATTTAGTTGTTTACAAAAAAAATTTCCAACTTATTATAACTCAATTTAAAGTAATAAGACACGACGTGACCGGTTTATATTGTTTTGGACTTGTTTTGGTATTTTGGGCTCTAGTCGACTTTTAATGGACTCCTAGGCCCAAATATGTTTTCATTTACTTTATTTGACTATTTTTATGACTTAACGTTGACTTTGAATCGAGACTTGTGAATTTTATATCAAAACTAGAATAACTATAAAATTGTGACGAAAAGTATACCTTAAAGTGAAAATAAACATTTTTAGTTAACTATAACTAGTTTACAAACTATTAGAAGTGAACTGTAATATTTTGCAACACTTTGTAAAAATGGGAAAACTTGTATTTAAAAACCCGCAATTTAACATAATATGAATTGACAATAATGCCCTCAAATTTAAAGTTTTAATAACTTATAAAATACGCTATAAATTAAAACTGGAGTTATATAACACATTATGACCGAAACTATATGATATGAACGTATAACCAAAAGTAAATACGAAATGATACAAGAAACGTATGATATGAAGTATGGCACATTTAAGAAGTTCTATAGTCCGAAAATAATAAACTTGCGCATGTGTTCTTTGTGTCCTTGGGCCGAAAACTCTTGTGTCATTCTAGCACTAAGTCTTGGGCCCTAATCCTTTAAGAAACTATTACAACTTGGCCCATCTTCCCTTCACCCAAAAATGTCGATCTCCACTATTTAGATATACCGAAATATTTTTTTTACAAAAAACCTAATCCCCTCATCACCAAAAGTGCGGCTGTTCTCCTTGTGTGCTGCTGCTGTCGATCCTCAAGACCCCAAAAAGAGGCTTGATTCTTGTTTCATTCTTGTTTTCACTTATCACGTAAGGTAAACATGTTATACTAGCATCAATCAATTCGAATTTGAGTGAAAACCCTAAGTTATATATGAATCTGTGAATAACTGCTACTGATCTGGATTTTTGTTCGACTTTAATCGGCTGTGAATTAATGATATGAACGTATATTTCGATGTTTCTGGAGTCTAGATCGTAGTTTAATGAAATAGCTACCTGGAGAAATTTAGTTTGTAATTTTTAGAGGCTTGTAAGGCTACTTTTCGATTTTTAGAAAATTATGTGTCTGGTCGTATTTGTAAGTATGGAAAATCAGTCCGGGTTTTTGAATTTTAATTTCCAAACCGTGTCGAATTAGAAAGATCCCTTTGAACTGAGTAACCTTTGGGATGTCCATTAGTAACTGTAATTTTTGTAGATTTTTGTGAATTTTTATGAAGGGGTTAACAAGTGATAACTTTTCGGTGTTCCATCAGATACGATTTCAGAACAAGTTGTAAAAGTGGATTTTTATTTCGTACTTACACTAACTAATAAAATCTGGAAAAATTTGGTAAAATACTAGGGACATTTAGGTACCTCTGTGAATTTTTGTAGATTTTATTCCGGAGTTTTACTATGATTTTTAAATTATTTAATACGGGTCCGGAAATGCCTAAAAACCTGAAAAAGTGTATAATGATATTTAAAAAGGTTTAAGTGTTAATATTCTAACATTAAAGGGTCTTTGTTGTTATTTTGATAATATTAAAGGGCTAAACTTGTAGAAACCTGTAACTTTACAATAATTACACCTCATACCCTAACTTTATGATAATTGCACAATTGGTCTTTAAACTTATCCTAAATACTTAACAAACCCTTAAATGAATAAAACTACCATAATAACCTTATGAACCTTGAACTACTAAAATGGATAGGCAAAGCTAAACATGAAGTTATAAGGAACCGTTTGTAATTCTATTCTTCTACTCCTTTAGGTTCGAGGAGGAACTGATTTGGCTTTCTGTCAGTGATTGCTTTTGTTTTAGCTTGCTAATAAAGGTACGGATATTCTGCCCTCATTGTATAGGGTGCTTTCGTCTCACTTTCCTGATTTCTGACTCTTGGTTATGTTCTTATTTGTGAATCCTGTTTGTTCTTATATGATATTGTGAATCTTAATTGATTCCTTGGTTGAACCTTTGTCTTGATAAATTGTTTGAAGCTCTTGTCCTGATTTTGTGTTGAAATTCTTGTCTTGATTCTTTGATTTGAACTTTGCTTAGGTTACTTTGTTCTGGACCTTGTCATGAACCATGTTATGTTATTTTGATACTTGGACCAACCTATTCATCACGTGGTAATCTGGATAGTTGTGACTCTAGGCTACATTGAAGGTTCATTAGATTTTATAACTGAATGTTCAAAACTCTTTTAAATTACATGTGACTTATCTTATGAAAACTGCTTTTTGAGATCATTTTTATAAAGACCATTTTAAAGGATTTCTTTTGAAACTATGACATGAGCTTTTAAATAAAAAACCTTTGTTGTGAACCTTGAATAAATTGTTATGAACCTTCTGATTTTGATACTTGCTCTCCTAATGTTTGATCCTCTGATATTTGATCTCTAGATATGTGACCTTCCGATATTTGATATTGACCTCTAGTATTTGAACCTTGATGTTTGACCTCCTGATTATGAACCCTGTATTTGTCTCCTGTCTTGATTCTTGATGTGAACCTTGATATGATCCTGATATGTGTCTAATGTGAACCTTATGTGAACCCTGAGACCTGAACCCTGTGATTTGACACCTTAGACTTGATACATGACCCTGACCCACAGTTTGAGACTACGAGCCATCTACTAGGCATGAGGGTTTCATGTCCATGTCATTGATGCACCGATGGCTTGACTTTAGGGCAAGGAAGTGATGTCTTGCCCCGTCCCCGGACTCTTGTTTCTGATTTATTATGTAGCGGAAGACCTTGTGGCCTGCGGGGGCGTATGGATGCATCCTAGTCGTGTCTTGATTTGCTTGTACTTGTATATCTTGGTGACTGATGGTGTGTGCGATACACGTCTTTCACACCCTTGGGAGCTCATGACTCCAACCCTTGGAGGTATCCCCTCATTTCTTGGTACGAGGTCACCCCTCCGTACACCTTGGTATCCTGATATGTGATCTGGTTCGATATGTGATTTGGTTCGGGCTCGTAGAGGATTTCTGTCACCCTACACCTTAACCTTTATTTGCCATTACTTGTTCCATATGTGCTATAATTTGATATATGACTTGCCATGTGATCTGATCTGATTAGACCTGGACTTGTGGAAGATTTTGATTTGTTTATCTCGAGATTTGACTTGACATGATTTGACCTGGATTTCTGGTTTGTTTACTTTGATTCTTGACTTGGCATTATACTGGACTAGACTTGGTATGACTTGGGATGTGATGGGTTAATTGTTTACTTTGACTTTGATATCTGTTTCATGATTCCTGATATTTCTGTATAACTTTTGTATATCTCTTCCTGACTCTTGTCATCCTGGTATTTTCTCACTCATTCTCTATACTTTACTACTGATTTGTTTCCGTTATATCTGTTCACTGAGCTTTTTAAGCTCAGCCGCGTTTCTTTTCCCGCGGCAGGTTTTAGTTGGAAGCTGGGTAAGAGTGAAGGGACTTTTGGACTTAGAAGACTTGATAGTTATTCTGGATTAGAGTTGATTAGAAGATAGTATAATTGTACTCACATTGTAACCTTGTAATTTCAATATTTCATTTGTAACCTTTGAAATCCTATTGTATTATTTAAGTCGTATGTTATGCTTGACTTTGATATGTCACCATTTACGTGACACTTCTACCCTTGCCGGGTTGGGGTGTTACAAAGTGGTATCAGAGCCAGGTTTGCGACTTGTAGTACATCTACCCTTGGCCTGTGTAAGTTATGGACCACTAAGTTTCCCTGTAGGCGCTCATAAGATGACCTGTAAGAATTGCTCTAGGATTTCCCTATAAGAACTTAAGTTCTGACCAGTGAGGAATGGGTAGACTATGAGGCATTTGTTTAGGTATCATTGCTTCCGCATCACTCTGATTCGTACATTGCTCTTGGTTAAAGCTTGTTGAGATCGCTTCTGTAAATTGAAAGCTTATGCCTTCCACCTAAGATTTGAAACCAAATTAAGCTTTGAAGCATTGAAAATTTCATAGAAAGTACCTGACACTATTGAACCTTATCTTAAAATTCCAACTCTGATATCTGATCCTTCTGTTAATCATTTTGATGCCTCCTCGGACAATTCTAAGAATCTCCATGGCGATGACGTACTCGATACATTCTGTTGTTTGTCTCTTGCTTTTGATAATCACCTATGAATCTTCTGACACCATTTGATTCCGTCTTACCCCTCTCTATCCCCATGAAAAGTCTTGTGGTGTTTCACCATGAGTATAAGAATTGTTTCCCTCTTGACTATGACATTTGGTTTTGTTGACCTCTGAGACTATAGAAGTGCTAGGTGGATTAAGATAGGTGGCTTTGTTTACGACTTGAGATAAAGTATGATCATCATGAAGGCATAATTATGTGGTGCTGGTATTATTAACGTGATAATACTTACACCATATAACGTGCCCTCATTGTGGCCATAGGATATCTTGGGAAGTACCTAAAAGTTTAGAATTTGAACTCCGTTGGATTATCCGTGATTAGTGAGACTTTAGGCTCATCCTATCGATGCGTATACTCTGCTTTCGTTCATTAGATATCTGATTGAGTTTGGACTCTCGTTTGCATTGTGCTGACTTCCGTTATAAATCTTGAACTCTTTGTAGAACTCTCCACTGTTGATACAGTTACTTTGATCTGAAATTTCGTTCGCATTTCCATATGAGCTTTCTCGAAGATTCGCCTATCGTCCATTTTATATTGCATGGACCTTTTGATCAGAAATCAACTCATTTTGTGTAGGAAATAACCTTCTTGATTGTGTGGTTGATTCGGGTGGTCTTGGGTTGTGGAAGATTAGATCCATAGTTAGAGAGATGATAAGAACTAGAGAGAGAGAGGGAACTCTTTGAGAGAAAAACTGTTAATATTAGATTAAGTGTGTGAAGAGTTCCACCCTTCCCTTGTGTGGGAAGGGTTATATATATAGTCCTAATATTTGTGCCCCTAGTGGGCTGTGGAGTGAGCTGACAGTGGGGAAAGCCCCGACCCACTCCACGAATATATATTACTACACTAATAATACTGATAATACTAATACTACTAAACAAATATATATAAGCCTACGAGCTATATAAATGCTAATTAGATGCTCGGGGTGACCGAGCCTTCATCTGAATATTTATATTCCTAACAATCTCCCCCTAAGGGAGGTCACCCCGGAAATAATAATTCGAATTCTAGCATTCTTTCTTCTGAGCTTGTCTTTATAGCTCGTAGTCTTTGATTCTTCAAAGTCTTGAAACTTTGTGCATTCAGCAGTGATCCTGTGATGACCTTTCCTTGTCTTGGATGATCTTTGAGTATTCTTCGACTTTATCATCCAACATTTGTTTCCAAGTCATCTTTCAGGAGTATGTTTCCATGTGATGTGTTATTCTTTGAGCCGACATGCTCACACTGTTTGGTGTCATGATCTTTAGCATCAGAGTTAGCAGAAGCCGTGTTGAAGGTCTTTTGGTTGATCATGACTTTGTTGAAGAACAATGATGATGTAGTGTGAACATGTGGTAGAGGATTGGCATCTTTACTGCAACCAGCTACAACTGCAACCAGCTACAGCATCAATCAGCTACAACTGCAAACAGCTGCAACAGCAATCAGCTTCAATCGCCAGAAGTTCCTGCATACGACAGTTAGCAATAAAACGTCCGGTACTTACAGGTTCGGACTTCGAGATTGTTAACAGCATAGTGTGAAAACTCTCTCTAATCCTTACCAAGACCGTTCCTAATCGAAAACCCACAGAGGGCTTTTTAAGATCGAACCGTAGCACATCAACGATTAGGTGAGTCGCTGGAGATCACTCCACGACTGTAGATCGTTTGAAACCGCCGCGATCACTAAGCGTAATCCCCAGGGAATTACCGAAGTGACCTGCTTTCAGGGCTGCTTGATGTTGACCCTGGCAGGAATTTCCATTCAATCATTGAGAATTACATTTGTAAATTCTCTCATAAATGTTCTGGCAGATTGCTAAGATCTGCGTAGGACTCATAAGTTTACATCTGGTGTTCTTAATGTTGAACTACCAATGTAGAAGTAATTCGTGTCCCTATGAGATCTTATTATGCATCTCGTGGCTCTAGACTCTATAGTGCGTTTTGATTTAGTGAGCGGAGGCTGGAGAGGACTGCCACCTTTTCAATATCATCTAACTCGGAGTGAGAAAGACGATAGGAATGTATTGAACTCCGTGACAATTGAAACAAGAATCCTTTGAGGGACCTTGAGTGGCTAGGGAGGGTTGTGCAGCGTATCACTGGGTCCATGATACTTTGTCTTCAATGCCAGCAATCAACTAAGTGATTCTGACAGCATATGTATTGACCCGGTTTCTGCCTAAGTTGTAAGGAGGGCTATTTCTTTTCACCCTTTATCTTTACAATTCTTTTTCATTCTTCAACCCCTTCAGTGCTTACCGAGACTTCATAACTAGCACCTTGTTGGGTTTGTTCCAGTACTAGCTCCATCTCAGTCGGCACTCATCCCTCATTCACTTTTCTCCTTTTTAATCATACCTAAGGACTTCTACACTAACTAGTGGATTGTCCCTGGGTAGATCCCTCCGGCTCTGGCGGGATCGTGGGAACTTGAGCCTAACCTAACCATCCTTATAACTCCATGCATTAATTAAAATGGTCGGTCTTTGGTGTACTTCCACGATTGCCAAACCAAATCTTTGAAAAATCTCTCAAAGTGTTCATGATTCTGAAACACATTTTTGCAAACACTTGAGAGTTTTATATTTTTCAAATGCTCCCCCTCAACATGTGCTCAAATGATTGTTTTATAAATTTGCACATGTCAGGTGAAGCTCGCACTTTTTGAATTGATTGATTTTCCAAGAACATGATCATCGCGAGACACGCTTACATCACTAGTAAACTAGCTTGAAATTATTACCCGTCCAGATCACGTTCAAGGAAGATCGCTCGAAATCGGTACATTCTACTTAGACACATCCTTTGCGAGACACGCTTACATCACCAGATAAACTGGCTTGAAATTATTACCCGTCCAGGATATGTCCTTTCGATTCATGACAGTATATGTTTCGTCAATTCATTTGTAAAGTCTGAGTCACGATCTCATGTTATGCCAAATCCTTTATGTTTCCACAAAACATTTGCTCCCCCTCAAGGTGTGCATCGATATATAAAAGAGTTTAGCACACATAGGAGAGCTTACACTTAAATCCAAAACATCACATTTTCATCAGGTTTCATATTTAAATCACATTCTCTCCCCCGATCAAAAATTTCAAACCTTTTGAGATTTGTGATCCCAATTGATTTAAATAATTTAGAAAAACATGGGAGAAAATGTGGTCAGGTTTAACATGTTCTGATGATGAAACATACTTTGCTCCCCCTTAATCTAAGAGGGAGATTCACTGCTCATTTAGCACAAAGTGATTATTATGACACAAGTGATATTGACCTTTTTGCGCAGATGATGTAATCACCCACTTTTCTGAGTGAGTCAGTGGTCAACATCGATTATCCATCCACCAACAAATCTTCTCAAGTAATTTCGATCCCCACTTGGCGAGATCCGAGTAAGTACTGCTTTGTTAAAATGATGGTGGTGGAGGTGAAGGTGTTGTTGTTGTTGTTGCTGCCGATGTTGTTGTCGTGGTGAATTTCGAGCCAATCAATAGAATTTGAACGTCTGATTAAATGGTTAGAATGGGAACTGGCACATTCATTTTGGCTATGGAATCTGCATAAGAATATCAACACAGATATACATGCATACAGATACACTATTCCTTAATAGCTACCCTTCAGCAGCTTGCCACATAATAATACCAAGTTCATCTTATAATCAAACCATAATCAGGAACTACGTCAAACCACTATCTAGCATGAAGAACAAATAGCAATCATGCACATGGCAATTCACACACATTTCAATATTCAACTCAGGATCTTAGGAACATGATTCACGCATGATAACAATACGCCTAAACAAATCCTGATAGCATAAGCACAATATCGACAACTCTTGAGCAGCAATCGATTAACATAAGTCAAACAACAATTGAAACTCATTCATTCAGATCATACAAATGTCAGTGGAGTATTCAAAAACATCAAACACAACTGGTTTTCTAACTACTTTTAGGTTTTGAGTCTTAAAGCATTTTGGGGATTATATAAGGATTCCAAAGTAACACAAATGAACCTTTTAGATACATAAAGCTAGGGAACTATAAGCAAATTGCACATAATGTCCTAACCTTTCTAGCAACTAACACACTTGGTCATTTGATATATTTAAGCAAGATCCTCTTCAACTAATTCCCCATTAACTACAAAACCATTTCTAACAAGTATGATTTGACCAATTAATCCGTTTGATGATATAAAATTTGAATTCACTCTCCCCCTCAATCAATGACCCGTATTCTAGTTGAACCTCAACTAAAATCACGCTTAACCCCACAACTCATCAAACAAGAACTGTCATGAGGTTTTGTAGTCGTTGATTGAGTGACAAATTTTATGCATAATCCAAGTATAAACAAATTTCATGCTACACATAATCACCAAGTGTCTTACAAATAATTTTCAGAAGAATCATAGAATGAAAACTATTTGTATACAAAGAAGACTTCTCTTCTTTTACAAGAAATGATGCACTGAAACGTACATCAGATCGAAGAAACATGGATATAAAGTAATCCATGCCCAGGTGAACATCACCCAGTTGAAGGAACAGCCGTCTTTTTGGCGACGTGCTTTCCCCATTTTGAAGCGCGGGTTGCTATTTAAAGTAATAGCAAGCCATTTAGACATGTTTTAACAATCCATTTTAACTTCTGCTCGAGCTTCATTTAAAGACCCGTGCCATTATTGAATGACATTTCTAAGTCCGTAAATGTTATCGATAAACAGAAGACATGCCTAGGTGAAACTATTTTTTTTTGTATTTTCTATTTTTCAATTTTTATGGTTTTTCTGGTTTTACGTTTCTCTATTTACAATTAGCAAGATTTTCTATATATCTATTTACAAGATGGTATAAGATATGAACAAGTATATATATACAAGGATACGAACCAGAAACCATTACTCCTCAGCATTCTGAATCTTCTCCGCATTCATCACTTGACTTGCTGAAGAGCAATGTGAGCACTTTCAATCAGGGAATGATTCTGGCTCAACACTCTCCCCTAATTAGTGCTCTCCCCCAATCTGACAACCATTCTGATGAACACCCAAAATAGGAAGAAGAAGAAGCCTTTGGATGAACACCCATAATAAGAAGAAGTCTTTTGATAACCAAATGCATGCCGTCTTTAGTCTTATAACACTCCCGTCCTAGAGTGACTCCGTCAATAACTTTAGGCAACTTTTCAGTAGTTTAAGTTGAGCCACAACTGAAATCTAGCATAACCCCACAACTCATCAAACAAGAACTGTCATGAGGTTAGGCTAAACCACAAATTGAACTTAACCATAAACTACGGAACAACTTGAACCTAACTTAACTCCACAACTCATCAAACAAGAACTGTCATGGGATTAAGTTAAATATCAAGTTGTAAGAAAAGAGCACAACATTCTTGAATGTAGAGAAGACTGAAGACTCGACCTTCTTCAAGATTGCCCAATGTGGAGGAATAGAATACCAATCATCTTTATCTCACCAAATACCTTCCAGTAACCTTACATATAACCCATCAGCCCGCAGCATACACATGAGATAATAACACCCAACAGAGAATGAAGAGTAGACTGACGACTCGACCTTCTTCAGTCCTTGGTATAACACCAAAGTAACAAGTTGAACCACTGATCATATATAATATGTATCCATCCTTGGATATTAAGCCCTGATCACGTGAACCTGTTGTGCGTCCTTGATGTACACATTCTCTCTCCCCTGATGGTTACGATTAATCAGCTCATGACGTAGCAGTGAAACGTTAATACCAAGGTAACAAGTTGAACCACTGATCATCTACAGTATTTATCCATCCTGGATATTAAGCCCTGATCACGTGAACCTGTTGTGCGTCCTTGGTGTACACATTTCTCTCCCCCATGATGGTTACGATTAATCGGAATCATCATCATGATGTGTACATGCAGCCTAATGACGTGTACATGAAGCATCGACTGGAAACCCATTGTTACTGATTGTACCAGCTCGTGAGAATATGTAGATTAGCATTCCATGACCATGTTCTTCAACACCTTGATAGACGGAAGAAGTAGTGTTGGAGAAACATGGTTTGCACGACTCCTGAACTGACGTATTCAGGAGTCGTATGACCATTTCTCAATCATCAATCAACATGTAGAATCATATTCACCCTTTCCCCCCCTCAAAAATTGCATATGCCTGCCAACTGCAACTTTTTGATGATTGAACTAGTGAATATGAACACCATCAACGATAAGGAACTCCGCTTGACGGTTCTTGAAGACTAACACGTTGTTTATTCACCCTTTCCCCCCTCAAAAATTGCATATGCCTGTCAACTGCAATTTTTGGTTGAATACGTGAATAAAAGAATACTCCAATATGCGCCGATCCACTTGAAGATTGAATAAGCACGGAAAGAGCATGAATCTTGTTGATGAGAATGGCCATTAATAAGAAGACTCCTCTTCTTTTGAAGATAAAGTGCACTCACGCGTACACTTTTCTTTTCTTTGAAGAATGAGGCCTGAACTGATGTATTCAGACGTCATTTAATGAAGAACGAGGCTTGAACTGCTGTGTTCAAGCGTCATAATGATGAAGAGCGAGGCTTGAACTGATTTGTTCAAACGTCATTTGATGAAGAGCGAGGCCTGCACTGAAGTGTACAGACGTCATTATCTCTCTCTTTACTTATTCTCTCATCTAACTCGTTACCAACCCCATTATCATTCTGTCGGCTTGATGTCGTGACCACTGATGGAGAAAACCCAATATGATGAACTTGATACTGAAGTAATATAACCCGAACTTGTGACTTAAACTTGTACTAATGCGTGACAAAGAGCGGTGCAGAGACTTCGTGCAACATCGAATCCCTAAGTACTCTATACTCTTCAACCAACCAACCATCAAGTATGAGAAATACATCACCTCTTGGATATCCACAACTTCATGTGACACTGAGCACTACAACGTGACCCCTTAAAGTGATAGTTATTTTGTAATAGGGAGAAAGAAAAAAATAACTAGATATCCAAGTCCTTGTCATTGTATTGAAAGCTCGAACAAGGATCTCGAAGAATCTTCATCCAACCTCCCCGATATCTTCAGATGCTAAGTACACGCACCCATGAAATTTCACTTCAGCCTCAAATAAATAATACTGAACTAACCCCGTAGTCACATCATGTCAATTAAAAGCCTCGATCCAGCCATTTGTGATGTTATAACTGAACTTCTGATAATGGTTTTAACCCGATCCTGGTCAAGAGCGCATAGCACATCATCACGGGATTTTACAAATCTATGATTTAATCCGAGAAATAAGTTCTTTCTCGGGATTTTACAAAATAAAGAAGAAACCGTGAGATAGTAACAGATTGAATGTGGCATGACTGATTTTGATTTTAGGTGAACATCAGTTTGGGTAAAGAATATCTTGTGAAGATTACAGAACACATCACAACTTATAAAACCTTTGGCCAACTAACCAACCTTGTACACAGATTAGTGACCACTTGATGAAGGAAACCCGATATACCAATACTGAAAACTGGAGTAGAAGTCCCCAAATTTGTTACTTAAGCTTGCACTAATGTTGGAAGAACGGTGTAGAGAATTAATGCTCCAAGCAAATCTCTAAGTGCTCAATACCCAACCAAAGTATGAGACATTAACACCTCTTGCGATTATCGACAACGTCAATGACGTGTGACACTGAGTACTCCAATAACTCTTAAGTGATAGTTACCCCAACTGCTGGTAACTAGATAACCCAAGTCTTCAACTTAAATTTTGAGCACGAGCAAGTTATCATTGAAGGTCATGCATCCAACCAACCCCGACTTCAAGATAAAATAAGTAGACGCCTTCGTGAAATTCGACTTCAATCACAAATAAAGAATACCTGATTAACTTCGTGATCATCTTGTACTGTTGACTAGCCAAAAAGAGAAGAAACATGCGCAAATTCTTAGAAGTGCCCATGACTCATAGTCAGTCCTATCAAACAAAGCTGTCTGATCCAGCTACTTGGATGTGAAATAGATGTCGTACTGTGTACAGGATTTTACGGTTCTTGAAATTTATCTGAGAAATAAATTCAAGAACTAACTGCACAACAGTAAGCTTCAAACTGCTGCAGACTGAACCACTGAATCCTGAATCGCTACGATCTGACCCGCTGTAACCGACACTGCTAAGATTCAAACCGCTGGAGACTGAACCTGATACGATCTGACCCGCTGTAACCGGAACCGCTAAAATTCACATCGCTGGAGACGGAACTTCTAGGAAACTTGCGATAATTCTCCCCCTCAAAAAGGACATGAAATGACCTTTTTGCCAAAGCTGAGAGTCCGTGATGTTTGTGAATTTGTCAGGCACAAAACATGGAAAGAGACAAATGAGACTACTGCAACGAAGATGGTGATTAAGACTCTCTTGTAGTAACCCCTTGCTTTCCTCATCATCAATGGTTTAGTAGATTAACAATTCATTGAAGCTCGAAATATGCCAAAACCGCTCGATGAAATGCATATGACTTTAAAGTGAGTAAAAGGTTAAAACATGTCTCCAAACAAATCACCTCTTGTCTTTAAGCCTGACTACCTCTTGAGAAGATCTTGAACAGCAATCCCATTAGAAGCTTGAGAAACAACAATCACTTGATGAAGCTTGATAAAGAACAAGTCCGCGACTTAAACTTGCACTAAATTATGAATTAGAACCTATATTGAGCACAACAACGTAACTCCTTTAAATATAGGTAGTGATATATACCCAACCTTCCATCCTTAATTGTATATATCCACTTCATGAACATCCAAGTCTAATCACCTTAAATCGCAGATTGTGATTTAGAACCTATATTGAGCACAACAACGTAACTCCTTTAAATATAGGTAGTGATATATACCCAACCTTCCATCCTTTATTGTATATATCCACTTCTTGAACATCCAGGTCTAACCACCTTAAATACGCTCGAGCAAGGGTCAACAAACATCGTGCATCCATCCACCCCGAGATGTTTGTGACACTAAGTACACCAACCCGTGAATTAACAAACCAACCAAGTTACCATAATTTCCCAATTCCTGCTGATCTTGAAGCACAAACTTATCCCGAAAAAGCAGTCAAACCCCGTAAGTTTCATTATGTCTACATCCAAGTCTAGCCTACTTGTCCAATATTAATTTCACGGGATTTTACAGCTCTTGAGATTTAAACCGAGAAATCGAATCTTTCGCGGGATTTTCTAAAAACTACAAGAGAAACCGTGAAATCAACCAGAATACCCACGAGTGAGGTGCAATACCAATCTTCGAAATTCAAGTCACAGAAGTCAAATCACAACTTAATCAGATCGCAACAAGTCAAGTCACAGATTGTCAATTTGCATCAAGTCCGATTGCAATCAACCAAATCACAATAAGTCAAATCGCAAGTGTTAACTCGCAATGTCATATCGCAACTGGTCAAATTGCAGTCAGTCAAGTCGCATCAAGTCAAAATGCACCTTCACAAATTGCAATTAATTAAATCGCAATTTGTCAACTATAACTCATATAGCAAAGATTAAATTGCAGGCTCACTCTAGTCGTAGGCACCAATAAGACAATGCAGCCAAATCCACAATTCTGTAATCACATTGACATTCAAGAACCCAAATACAAGTCGTGACGTTTTACACGAATCCGATAATGGCATCCCGTAGTTATATCCAGAAAACCAATCCCAGAATAATACCCAATTACGGATAACGAAGCATCATTGTAACCGTGGTCCAGACTTATTACCCAAAGATGTTCACCGAGAACCAAAATTATCAACAACAAACTAATGATAATTTGAAAGCACAAATGCAGCCCACCACTAGCAAACTCGTTCTTGTGATGAACTCCCAACGTTCAGCCAAACCGAATGAATACAAGCCACATTGATATTGAGTAAATAATCAACAAATAAGCCCATAGTCAAGATTTCGGAGTCCACCCATGTACCCTAATAGATTACGGGCCAAAGATAAATCCAGGAGCAAGCCCACACTTCCCCAATTAACCCTACGAACTTTTGTGTATAAAACACATCCTAATCCCAAATTAGTCTAACCCTAATTACAACTCTCATCCGCCCCCAACTCGTCAACCACAAACCCTAATCCTAAACACAGATAACACACACCCTAATCATCACATCGAACAATCCTCCCTCATCACCTCTTCAACTGCCTCACGCCTAACACCTTCTCGATAATAGATCAAGCACCACACAACACTTATCTTTCATTCTTCTTTCTTTGATCTACGAATTAACAAGTTGAGCCTTTATGTCACAGATGGTGAAGCATGAGTCAAGAAGACTTCTTGAGGGTATCAAGATCCCTTTTAAAAGGGTCTCGGGTGAGGTTGTTTTGTATGAATCATTCTTGTATTTGTTTTACAACCGAATGAAGTAAGAGAGTATAACACTCATGTTATTACTCCTTATTTAATATTCGAATATAAATTGAAGCAAGGCTTCAAAAATTGATTTGTGATGATTTGTCTTTCGTGGTTATGGACTTTGAGTACTTTGAGGGCTGTTGTAACACACGAATAAACAAGTTGAGATCTTTGTATTTTCCCATTTATTTGAGGGTCATTTGTAGAACGGATCAAGAGAAAAAAAAAATGACAAAGTTGTTATCTTTCTATTTCTTTTGTATCGAATAGTAATGGAACCTCAGCTAAGATAAGATCGATGATGGTTTAAATCTTTTCGTGTTTGTTGAATGATGAGGTCTGGTAATATTTATAGACCCACGAATAGACTTGACTGAGATCTTTGCTTACATATTTTATTCGAGTCTTGGTTGAGTGGTTTGGAGAAGAATGAGTTAGGATAAGTTGTAGGACCTGGTTATACGATGGATGGAAGAACAATCAATGACTTTATTGTTTGTTGGTTTGAGTTACGTTTGTAGTTGTAGTCGTAACTTATTTTCTGCTTCTCCTTTTCATTTTGTTTGCTGTAAACTTCTTGGACTAGTGATGTTTAACTAAGGTAGGTTAAAGTTTATTAATGGTTGTGTTTGACCGAAGTTAGATTGAGTGTCAATGGTTGTGATCGTAGTGGTCTGGTCGTTTTTGTTTCATCTCCATTTCATTTTGTTTCACCTTTATCAACCCAGACAAGCCGCATCTAAGTAGACAAACCGAGTTCGTGAAAAATAGACAAACCGAGTTCGTGATAGTATGGACAAACCGAGTCCAGGGTTAAACAGACAAACCGAGTCTGTGAGCCAATGGACAAACCGCGTCTGGGACAAGCCGCGTCTGGGACAAACCGCGTCTGGGACAAACCGAGTCTGGGACAAACCGAGTCCAGGACAACCCGAGTCCAGGACAAACCGCATTTGACCGGTCAAAGCTGTCACTTTCGTACTTTCCTTAAAAACCGGATCTGTGTTTTTCTTTTACATGACAAACCGCATTCAAGAAACTAACATTAAACACAAGAATTTTTGCAACCAATCACAACTCAATACCAAGAACACTTTCAAGTTTAATCCACAACAAAGCCATAAAAAACAAGGATGAACCCAGTTTACTGCTAAACATTCAGTCCACAAATAAGCCACAAACCCACAAAAATGCCTCTATGAACAACTCTTCACCCAGCATGTCAGTCACACAAAGAAAGTAAGATGACTCGAGCAGATAACAAACAAAGAAGCCAAAGTACTCATCGAAATTCATGACCAAATATTGGGCTTAGCAAAAATTGTGCACCAGCCAAAAATTAATATGTTCGAGCAGCCAAAATCACACCAAAATCACAAACTGTTAGCAACCTCATAAAGCCCAAAACTGAGATCCATGACATATTACAAGAAACACATTCAAGGCCCACAAACATAATACCACACATACATGGTATGAACAGATTGTGAAAATGATGATTCGAACAACAAAAAATAGATGCAAACAGTTTAAGAAAAAAATTGTTTAGGCACTTGTTCAACCTCATATATGAATAAACTGTTTAGATCTCAACCTATCATGTTTGCATAACAATCGTTGGAGGCCCACTTGTCAATTAAGACGCATCAAGAACTTAAAACTTTTGGAGGCCCACATATGAATAAAGAGCAAATGGATTGAACAATAACATTAAAGTGGTGTGAGCAAATTGTACAAGTTTAAGCAGAAATGTTCAAACCGAATTAAACCACAAAAATGTTAAAAAGGTAAAGGCCCACATATGAATATGCGACACAGTTTAAGCAGAAATGTTCAAACCACAAAATTACAACCGACACACAATCAGACCGAATTAAACCATTGACCACAGATCTGACCAAGATGAAACCATGGCTCTTGATACCAATTGTAGGAAATAACCTTCTTGATTGTGTGGTTGATTCGGGTGGTCTTGGGTTGTGGAAGATTAGATCCATAGTTAGAGAGATGATAAGAACTAGAGAGAGAGAGGGAACTCTTTGAGAGAAAAACTGTTAATATTAGATTAAGTGTGTGAAGAGTTCCACCCTTCCCTTGTGTGGGAAGGGTTATATATATAGTCCTAATATTTGTGCCCCTAGTGGGCTGTGGAGTGAGCTGACAGTGGGGAAAGCCCCGACCCACTCCACGAATATATATTACTACACTAATAATACTGATAATACTAATACTACTAAACAAATATATATAAGCCTACGAGCTATATAAAAATGCTAATTAGATGCTCGGGGTGACCGAGCCTTCATCTGAATATTTATATTCCTAACATTTTGTCTCCTTCTGAGAAATTTGAAACCACCTCGTTTTGATTTGAGTCATGAGAAACAAAGTCATTCGCATTTCCGTTTCCGGACCTTTGTGTTTCCGTTTCCGGACCTTTGTGTTTCCGTTTTGTTGCGCTTCCAATTTTCGAGGACGAAAATTTTTTTTAAGGGGGAAGAGTTGTAAAACCCGCAATTTAACATAATATGAATTGACAATAATGCCCTCAAATTTAAAGTTTTAATAACTTATAAAATACGCTATAAATTAAAACTGGAGTTATATAACACATTATGACCGAAACTATATGATATGAACGTATAACCAAAAGTAAATACGAAATGATACAAGAAACGTATGATATGAAGTATGGCACATTTAAGAAGTTCTATAGTCCGAAAATAATAAACTTGCGCATGTGTTCTTTGTGTCCTTGGGCCGAAAACTCTTGTGTCATTCTAGCACTAAGTCTTGGGCCCTAATCCTTTAAGAAACTATTACAACTTGGCCCATCTTCCCTTCACCCAAAAATGTCGATCTCCACTATTTAGATATACCGAAATATTTTTTTTACAAAAACCCTAATCCCCTCATCACCAAAAGTGCGGCTGTTCTCCTTGTGTGCTGCTGCTGTCGATCCTCAAGACCCCAAAAAGAGGCTTGATTCTTGTTTCATTCTTGTTTTCACTTATCACGTAAGGTAAACATGTTATACTAGCATCAATCAATTCGAATTTGAGTGAAAACCCTAAGTTATATATGAATCTGTGAATAACTGCTACTGATCTGGATTTTTGTTCGACTTTAATCGGCTGTGAATTAATGATATGAACGTATATTTCGATGTTTCTGGAGTCTAGATCGTAGTTTAATGAAATAGCTACCTGGAGAAATTTAGTTTGTAATTTTTAGAGGCTTGTAAGGCTACTTTTCGATTTTTAGAAAATTATGTGTCTGGTCGTATTTGTAAGTATGGAAAATCAGTCCGGGTTTTTGAATTTTAATTTCCAAACCGTGTCGAATTAGAAAGAGCCCTTTGAACTAAGTAATCTTTGGGATGTCCATTAGTAACTGTAATTTTTGTAGATTTTTGTGAATTTTTCTGAAGGGGTTAACAAGTGATAACTTTTCGGTGTTCCATCAGATACGATTTCAGAACAAGTTGTAAAAGTGGATTTTTATTTCATACTTACACTAACTAATAAAATCTGGAAAAATTTGGTAAAATACTAGGGACATTTAGGTACCTCTGTGAATTTTTGTAGATTTTATTCCGGAGTTTTACTATGATTTTTAAATTATTTAATACGGGTCCGGAAATGCCTAAAAACCTGAAAAAGTGTATAATGATATTTAAAAAGGGTTAAGTGTTAATATTCTAACATTAAAGGGTCTTTGTTGTTATTTTGATAATATTAAAGGGCTAAAATTGTAGAAACCTGTAACTTTACAATAATTACACCTCATACCCTAACTTTATGATAATTGCACAATTGGTCTTTAAACTTATCCTAAATACTTAACAAACCCTTAAATGAATAAAACTACCATAATAACCTTATGAACCTTGAACTACTAAAATGGATAGGCAAGCTAAACATGAAGTTATAAGGAACCGTTTGTAATTCTATTCTTCTACTCCTATAGGTTCGAGGAGGAACTGATTTGGCTTTCTGTCAGTGATTGCTTTTGTTTTAGCTTGCTAATAAAGGTACGGATATTCTGCCCTCATTGTATAGGGTGCTTTCGTCTCACTTTCCTGATTTCTGACTCTTGGTTATGTTCTTATTTGTGAATCCTGTTTGTTCTTATATGATATTGTGAATCTTAATTGATTCCTTGGTTGAACCTTTGTCTTGATAAATTGTTTGAAGCTCTTGTCCTGATTTTGTGTTGAAATTCTTGTCTTGATTCTTTGATTTGAACTTTGCTTAGGTTACTTTGTTCTGGACCTTGTCATGAACCATGTTATGTTATTTTGATACTTGGACCAACCTATTCATCACGTGGTAATCTGGATAGTTGTGACTCTAGGCTACATTGAAGGTTCATTAGATTTTATAACTGAATGTTCAAAACTCTTTTAAATTACATGTGACTTATCTTATGAAAACTGCTTTTTGAGATCATTTTTATAAAGACCATTTTAAAGGATTTCTTTTGAAACTATGACATGAGCTTTTAAATAAAAAACCTTTGTTGTGAACCTTGAATAAATTGTTATGAACCTTCTGATTTTGATACTTGCTCTCCTAATGTTTGATCCTCTGATATTTGATCTCTAGATATGTGACCTTCCGATATTTGATATTGACCTCTAGTATTTGAACCTTGATGTTTGACCTCCTGATTATGAACCCTGTATTTGTCTCCTGTCTTGATTCTTGATGTGAACCTTGATATGATCCTGATATGTGTCTAATGTGAACCTTATGTGAACCCTGAGACCTGAACCCTGTGATTTGACACCTTAGACTTGATACATGACCCTGACCCACAGTTTGAGACTACGAGCCATCTACTAGGCATGAGGGTTTCATGTCCATGTCATTGATGCACCGATGGCTTGACTTTAGGGCAAGGAAGTGATGTCTTGCCCCGTCCCCGGACTCTTGTTTCTGATTTATTATGTAGCGGAAGACCTTGTGGCCTGCGGGGGCGTATGGATGCATCCTAGTCGTGTCTTGATTTGCTTGTACTTGTATATCTTGGTGACTTATGGTGTGTGCGATACACGTCTTTCACACCCTTGGGAGCTCATGACTCCAACCCTTGGAGGTATCCCCTCATTTCTTGGTACGAGGTCACCCCTCCGTACACCTTGGTATCCTGATATGTGATCTGGTTCGATATGTGATTTGGTTCGGGCTCGTAGAGGATTTCTGTCACCCTACACCTTAACCTTTATTTGCCATTACTTGTTCCATATGTGCTATAATTTGATATATGACTTGCCATGTGATCTGATCTGATTAGACCTGGACTTGTGGAAGATTTTGATTTGTTTATCTCGAGATTTGACTTGACATGATTTGACCTGGATTTCTGGTTTGTTTACTTTGATTCTTGACTTGGCATTATACTAGACTAGACTTGGTATGACTTGGGATGTGATGGGTTAATTGTTTACTTTGACTTTGATATCTGTTTCATGATTCCTGATATTTCTATATAACTTTTGTATATCTCTTCCTGACTCTTGTCATCCTGGTATTTTCTCACTCATTCTCTATACTTTACTACTGATTTGTTTCCGTTATATCTGTTCACTGAGCTTTTTAAGCTCAGCCGCGTTTCTTTTCCCGCGGCAGGTTTTAGTTGGAAGCTGGGTAAGAGTGAAGGGACTTTTGGACTTAGAAGACTTGATAGTTATTCTGGATTAGAGTTGATTAGAAGATAGTATAATTGTACTCACATTGTAACCTTGTAATTTCAATATTTCATTTGTAACCTTTGAAATCCTATTGTATTATTTAAGTCGTATGTTATGCTTGACTTTGATATGTCACCATTTACGTGACACTTCTACCCTTGCCGGGTTGGGGTGTTACACTTTGTAAAAATGGGAAAACTTGTATTTACAAACGGGTCATACCCGACTTTTCTAAAAATCCCAACATTTAGGGCCCGTTTGGTATAAGGGTATCGGGGGGTTTTGAATCAAAGAATCATTTAATCTTTTGTTTGGTACAATTTTGATTCCACTACTATGGTATTTGGATTAAAATTTTGAAACCAACCTATTTTTGTGGGTTTATATGAATCCAACCGATCAATTTTATTTTCTTTTAATTTGATAAATTTTTTGAGCCACATATTATTTATTCTTTTCTTACTTATTATTTTTTTTATTTCAAACAAAAATAATAAAACTTATTAAACCTATATATAATTTAAATTTTCTCTCTCCTTTATTTCTTTCAAACCTTTCTCGAATACAAATCCAATTTCAATCCCACTTATAAACCAAACGCACCCTTAAGTCTATTTTCATGAAACCGACTAAATGACGAAAACATTATTTTTATTTTTCATTAGTTAAATATTAATTTAACAATTAATATTTTCTAAACACTTAACCTTTATAAATAAATGAGTAAACTACACCGTTGGTCCTTGTGGTTTGCGTTGACTGACGGATATGGTCCTTTGACCAAAAAAATTGCGCCAGTTGTCCTTAAGTCAGAAACGTTATGCACCGTTAGTTGATGAACTCAAATAAGTACATTTTATTACTATCATTTATCCTATTTATTTGACTTGTTTTACTATATTATGTATGAGGATTGATACTTAATTTTTACTTTTGTAATTCTCAGGTAAAAACAAGCATTTGGTGAAACTTAGCGATTTTGGACTAATAATGGAGCGAAACGTGCATAAAGTGAAGAGTCTACTGACATGGACAAGATCAAGTCAATTCTGCTCCAGATGCGCCGCATCTCACTATCAACATGCGCCGCATCTCTATCAAGATATCACCAGATACGATCCAAGATACAAGAGGACATGCGCCGCATCTAATCATGGAGTTACGCCGCATCTTCTGGCGGTGTACGAATATTCCTGAATATTATAATCTTGGACCCCACGCGAAGTTAAGTACATGCGCCGCATCTACTTAAGTAGATGCGCCGCATCTTCCCTCAGACACAAACTATAAATACCCCATAGACCAGACGCATGAAGAGAGTTCGAAAAACCCTAACCGAAGTTCGGACAACAGAAGAGAAGGACGAATTCAGTCAAGAGGCAGCACAAGACACACCCAAATCGAAGATACAAGAGCTGTAAGAAGGTGCTGCATGTATTTAATTCATTAAGTAGTTTTGTTTTATTGTTTTAGCAAACTTTAATTCATCAGGATTGGTGGCTTGTGTAATGTGACAACGGAAAGATTGCACTCCCTTTAATACTTGCTTTCCCATCAATTAAAGTTTATATGTTGATGTCTTTGGTTACTACTTATTAGTGCATTGACCACCTCTGTGTTTATTAGTGGCTTGCGGGCACCCGACTGCGGGACAAGGTGTGGCTCCCACGGTTGTTTCTAAATTGATCACTTAGGAATAACTTTTAGACATAAGTCGTCATTAAGGGTTTACTCGCCGATGAGAATAGGACCAACGAGAAAGGGTTAATTACATACACTTCATATAAAGCTATCAATAAAACAAGTGACAAACTACTTAATCATAAGGACAGCCCTCTTATTGTCTCAAGTATCTATCTGTGTACGTGTGTGCTACTTGCTGATTCGTGCCTATTTGTTTATTTTATTATTTAATTGCAAACAAAACTGTGCCAGTCTCTCAGGCTGAAACCCCCTTGCGTTAGGATATTAAAATACTGATTAGATTAACTAGATTATACGTTCCACTCTTAGTGATCGACACTCTACTTACCATTATCTTCATACTGACCGGGTACACTGCTCGTTAAGTGTGTGTGTTATTGATAAGTCGGCTAAATATAAATTTAAAACTTGAGTAGGCATTAAAACTGCTAAACCGCAACGACACATCACGCGCATCAAGTTTTTGGCGCCGTTGCCGGGGAGTGAATTGTTATTTTCTGTTAATTTGATTAGTATTTTAATTAGGTTTTTCTTTTTATTAGATTAATTGCATCATTGTATTATTTTGCATATTTGTTGTATTGTGTATTATTTGTTTGCTTTTGTTTTTATTTTTGTGTTTTTATTTTTGTTTTGTGTGTTTAATTTTTATTTTTATTTTTCGTATTTTTCTGTTCTGCTATCGTTGTACTGTGCTAAATCAAACGATACGGCGCATCTGATCTCTCAGATACGGCGTATTGCGTTTAATTTTTTTTATACAACGCGTTTAATTAATTCGATACGACGCATCTTTTCCCCAAGATACGGCGTATCTGTTTTTAATAAGAAAATTTTTCTAAGCGATAAAATAATACGACGCATCTTCTTTTGAAGATACGGCGTATCTGTTTTGATAAAAATTTTTTCTAAACGTTAACGCCATACGACGCATCTGCTTTCGCAGATACGGCGTATCTATTATTTTAATTAAAAACAGTTTGCGAATTATTAAACAAATACGGCGTATCGATTTCCGTCGATACGGCGCATCTTACTGAATCAAAAATCTTTTATTTTTAAACGTAACGAAAATACGGCGCATTAACTTTTGTTAATACGACGAATATAATTTGATAAATATAGTTGATTTTTGATATTTACTTTGATCGGTCCGCTACTCTCGTGTGCAAGTTGTTTATTTTTCAGGATAAATGATGACTCAAGCATCACCAAGAAGGATTACATTCTGAACCAAACCAATAGACGCTAGCTGAAGTGACCGAACATAAGACGGAAAGAGTGGAGGAAAACTCAGTACTGGTAACATTGAACTTCTTAAATTCTTGAAATAGAATCCCAGGTAAACTCTACGATAATTCAACTGCCCAAAGGAAAGTTCTCTACACTATGATCTCAGTTTTATTATCCTTATTATACGTCTGATTCAATTCGTAATCTTAATTTTGTATGCTCAAAAACGATATTTGTTCCTAACCTCGGAATAAATCCTTATCCACTAAACAATAAGATTACGATTATTAATGAAACGTTTATGCCTATTACTCTTATTTTGAATTCATCTATATGGTGTGCCGTTTTTACCCAAATTTGATGTATAAGGAACTGTGTTGCGGAGGCCAAGGTACGTTCTTCATTTAAATTTCGTTAACTAACATAGAGATACGGCGGATCTAAATATCCGAAGCGCCGTATCCCTGACCAACTAGGACTTATTGACTAGTCAACGGAATTAACTAGATACGGCGCATCCCAATTTTCTGATACGGCGCATCGTGTCGCCTTATAAATACGACGGGAATACGCCGCATAAATACACACAGTTAAGAACACGCACTAAAATTATACTCAAAATCCGATCATCTTTCTTCAATCCGCCTTTAATCCGAGCATTAAAACGTTCTCCTAATCACAAATACTAAGGTAATTGTTACATTTCGATTTAATTTTGATTAATACGAAAATTAGGGTTTATAGGATTGAATCGATTCGCGTTTAAACGATATAGGGATATGATTAGAACTTGGAATTAATTACTTCCCCTAAGTTAATTTTAGATTCGGGCAACGAATTTGGCACTAATTGAATCGACCGAAAATTTAGGTTTTGGGTTTGATTTTGAATATTTAGCGGGAAGGTAAATTAGCTGTGGTTGATTGAACTGATATAAGGAGAATATTATACTGTGTTATTTAGTGGAAGTTTACGTCACGGATACGGATTCTTGAAAAACGTGCCTAACCCTTTATTTTATGCTGATGTGCTTTTAGATGCGGCGCATCTATGTTGATTAATGCGGCGTAACGACCTATTTCAAAATTGCTAAAACCTTAGATACGCCGTATTGATTAATCTAGATACGACGCATCTCAATACGCCGTATCTGTTATCTTGCACCGCATCTCTTATACTTTACACAGATACGCCGCATTGATTTAATCAAATGCGCCGTATCTACCTTTCTTGCAGACTGTTTACTGACTTTGGATGTTTATTTCAGATGACACTACCAGATATCGCACAAAGGCACCAATGGTTACGATTCGAGAACATGGGACTTGCTGATGGCACTCTAGAGGATTATTTGCATAGACTTGACTCAGTGTACTTCAAGAAAATATTCAGAGTCCAGGTTCTAAATTTTGACGATGTGGGATTGATAGGTGGTGGACATGCAGCTGCGAGCTTACAGCGTCGTATGGAGATGGTTGTTGTTGGGGGTGATGATGAGGTGGAGTTCAGGTCTAGTGCTTGGGAGCGACTGTTTAGGGTTGACGAGCCTCTGATTAGGGAGCTCATGCTGGAGTTCTTTAGCACTATTCATTACAGAGAGACGGATGTGGAGATTGATACAGCTGACACTCTGGTGTTCAGATTAGGAGGTGTGCACAGGCAGATGTCGATGAGGCAGTTTATTTTAGCCTTGGGTCTACACACTGAGGAGGAGCTTGGATCTGCTGGGTTTGCTAGATACTGGGCTGAGAGTTTACGGGTTGTCCCTGACAGAGGGGTATTCAGTGATTATTGGTTTAGGATTTCTTCGGGGGGCGACATCACTACTTCCACCCCCTCATATACTTTGATCAGGGAGCCGATGAGGAGGCTGTGTCACAGGCTGATTGCACTTACTATTGCTGGGAGGGGTCAGTCGCCTGAAAAGGTGACCACTCTGGACCTCTTCCTACTTAGGAGCATGGATGAGGGGATGCCGGTGAACATCCCCCACTTTTTGGCACACTACCTCCACCGATCAGCTGCTGGGAGAGATCGGAGGAGCCACATGACTGGCGGGCATTTTGTTTCGAGGCTGGCCCGCCATTTTGGAGTTATTGGAGCAGAGATTCCAGCGGGGCTGGAGGTTGTGGTGGCTCGTCTCCCAGTTATCGACAGAGACTATTTGGTTAGACTGGCGATCTGCCAGGTGGCTGCTGGGGGCCACTTTTGGGCAGCATTAGGGCCCGCCAGAGCTGCAGGGGCGGAGGCGGAGCAGGGAGGACCTCAGGATCCTCCGGCTGCTGCTCCTGCCGACGATGAGGTGCCACAGGCACCAGTACCCCCACGCACCGTGATTCAGAGACTCGACGCAGTCGAGGGAGAGGTGATGGTACTGAGGAGAGACTTAGAGTGGGTGGTCAGGAGTGTGAGCAGACTATTAGAGCATCAGGGTATCACCCACACCCGTCCTGATGGTACTGAGGTTACAGGAGTAGCACGTACGTACGAGCGCAGAGTCCGCCAGAGGACTGATGGAGCCAGCACTTCTGGGACCCATCCGGACGACACCGCTCACCCATGATCTTACCCTTTTGTTTTACTGATATTGTTCCGTACATTATTATTAATTTTTGGATTGTACTAATCGCTATTCTTATGTTTATGTTTAATGTTTCAGTTTATATTTCTTGTTATGTTTGGTGAAGACTGGCATTAAGTTCAGCATGAGAGTACGAGAGGACGTATGAGATTAGACCGTGGAACAAGTCATTTTTGCAACAGACTGTTAACAGTCTGTTTGGTTACTACATGCGCCGCATCTGCTTAAACAGATGCGACGCATCCTATCCTTTATTTTAATTTTTCTGCATTTTTATTTTCGACTTTAAAACTTTTTATCAGTTATTTTAATGCGGCGCATCCCTGGTTAAGGATGCGGCGCATCTTTATTCTGATCCGTATTTATTCCAGGCTCGATACGGCGTATCTTCTTCAATAGGATACGGCGCATCGACTGACCTGATGATTTTCAGTTTTAATTTTAATTTTTAAGTTTTATTTTTACCTAACTACTAATGTATTATGCAAGTTGAACCTTTCTTATCTTAGGTGTGTTTTAAAGTGTTGGTGGTATTATAGTTTCCTGAATTTCCTGTGGATACATCAAGTATGAAGATTTAACGTTCTAATCCACAAGAAAGATGATTTTTGCTCATATACTAATGGAGGATCATACCGAGCAAATCTCAGGGGAGTTTTTCAGTTCTAATTCTTTTATTTCCAGTTTTTAACCTTTTATACAAACAACGAGGACGTTGTTTAACTTATGTGGGGGGATAGGAGAATTAGAACACTTAACACTTACTTGTCCTAAACTTTTTCAAAAATTATGCTTAAAATGTGCTTAATATATCAAACTTAAAAATTTTTAGCATGTTTTTGTTTAAGATCTAAGTTGCATAACTGCACACATGACATTATTTTCAAAAATTGTGATTTTCCAAAATTCACAAATCTATGAGTGTGCCGGTGACTTGTAAACTTTAGAACTTGGCTTGTATACTATTCGAGACCACCATAATGAGTATTATTTATTTAATTGGAATGACTTGTCTAACTTGGTAAAATTCTAGGATTACACCCAAAAAGCCTTTATATGTTATGTGTTATTAGCTAACTACACTGGTTAGTTAACCCCCGTATAAAACCTTTTGTTACTCTCACTTTTAGAGTAAGATACCCCTAGAAAAACACTCAGAGCCATTCCTTTCGTTTCTTACACCTATGTTTAAAATGTTTCGTTACACCTTAAACCTTAGCCTACCCTGTAGATTAGAATCCGTGGTTGGTTAATTGCTATAGGCAAAGTGTGTTTCCTTACATTACCTGTGTTCGCGTGCGTAATTCATTATATATGGTTAGGTCGGGAAATTGCACAATGCAATTGGAGTGAAAGTAAATATTGTATATTTTGGAGTTTATTTTTCGTGTGTTTACTACTTTCACTATTACCATTATTTCTGAAAGTTATGAAAAGTAAGGAAAAATTATCCGGAAAGAAAGTTATAGTGATGTGGTGAAATTTTACACATCTATGTTTATGTTTCAAGTTAAAAAAAAAAAAAAAAAAAAAAAAAAAAAAAAAAAAAAAAAAAAAAAAAAAAAAAATCGAAAAAATGAGAAAAGAAAAAGAAAGAAAAAAAAGAGTTGGATGTTTATTTTAAGCCAACGATGTAAAGTTATGTAAGTGGTCGATATCACCACTATTTGTTGTATTATATCTATGGATTGAATGGGAATTGGCAGTTATGGGAATGCCAATTAAGGTTTATTCTTTGATTAAGATTTTGTTGAGTATAATTCGTGTCTACCTAAAGCGTGTGTTTCAAGTGTTAAAGCGTGAGTTATTCAATGATATGAGTCTTATTCATGGGATGGTTGGGATAGTGATTAACCACACTTAGGATTTTAATTTATTTGTTTTGTTTATTTTTATTTTTACACCAATTTATATCCCAAATGTTATCCATACCCTGTATTGTTCTTTATCCAACCAAACCTTTGATTTATTGAGATTAGGGATTTGAGCAATCTTAAGTATCGTAGTCGTGGATTCGGCTATGTATTTATGATTTTGTCGCCCTTTTTGATATATTATTATTGGTGAAGTTTGGACCTATCTTTAGCCTATTCGAGTTAAGGATTTGAGCAATTGCAAGTATCGTGTTCGTGGATTCGATCATGTATTTGTGATTTTGTCGCCTTTTCTGGAATTTGAGATCGATAGTGAAATAAGAATAATTAACCCTTAAGCCTAAAAACCCTTTTTACCGCTTTAGACTTGTTATTCCTTAGCTTTAGTGGTGGAGATGTGTATACTTGCCAAGCCTATGATAGAATATTCGTCGCGACTGGACAGTTAAACGATTAGATTTGCTTTTATCGACTTATTTTATTTTACTTCTAATTCGTTAAGTGTTTAGTTGTGTGATTATGAAATAAACGAATACATGCTTAACTATAAAAATAAATCCTAACATCTTTTAGGATACATTTTCATGAGATTTAATCTAAGGTTTACTTGGGGACAAGTAAAGTTCAAGTGGGGGGATATTTGATGAACTCAAATAAGTACATTTTATTACTATCATTTATCCTATTTATTTGACTTGTTTTACTATATTATGTATGAGGATTGATACTTAATTGTTTACTTTTGTAATTCTCAGGTAAAAACAAGCATTTGGTGAAACTTAGCGATTTTGGACTAATAATGGAGCGAAACGTGCATAAAGTGAAGAGTCTACTGACATGGACAAGATCAAGTCAATTCTGCTCCAGATGCGCCGCATCTCACTATCAACATGCGCCGCATCTCTATCAAGATATCACCAGATACGATCCAAGATACAAGAGGACATGCGCCGCATCTAATCATGGAGTTACGCCGCATCTTCTGGCGGTGTACGAATATTCCTGAATATTATAATCTTGGACCCCACGCGAAGTTAAGTACATGCGCCGCATCTACTTAAGTAGATGCGCCGCATCTTCCCTCAGACACAAACTATAAATACCCCATAGACCAGACGCATGAAGAGAGTTCGAAAAACCCTAACCGAAGTTCGGACAACAGAAGAGAAGGACGAATTCAGTCAAGAGGCAGCACAAGACACACCCAAATCGAAGATACAAGAGCTGTAAGAAGGTGCTGCATGTATTTAATTCATTAAGTAGTTTTGTTTTATTGTTTTAGCAAACTTTAATTCATCAGGATTGGTGGCTTGTGTAATGTGACAACGGAAAGATTGCACTCCCTTTAATACTTGCTTTCCCATCAATTAAAGTTTATATGTTGATGTCTTTGGTTACTACTTATTAGTGCATTGACCACCTCTGTGTTTATTAGTGGCTTGCGGGCACCCGACTGCGGGACAAGGTGTGGCTCCCACGGTTGTTTCTAAATTGATCACTTAGGAATAACTTTTAGACATAAGTCGTCATTAAGGGTTTACTCGCCGATGAGAATAGGACCAACGAGAAAGGGTTAATTACATACACTTCATATAAAGCTATCAATAAAACAAGTGACAAACTACTTAATCATAAGGACAGCCCTCTTATTGTCTCAAGTATCTATCTGTGTACGTGTGTGCTACTTGCTGATTCGTGCCTATTTGTTTATTTTATTATTTAATTGCAAACAAAACTGTGCCAGTCTCTCAGGCTGAAACCCCCTTGCGTTAGGATATTAAAATACTGATTAGATTAACTAGATTATACGTTCCACTCTTAGTGATCGACACTCTACTTACCATTATCTTCATACTGACCGGGTACACTGCTCGTTAAGTGTGTGTGTTATTGATAAGTCGGCTAAATATAAATTTAAAACTTGAGTAGGCATTAAAACTGCTAAACCGCAACGACACATCACGCGCATCATTAGTCCCTCCATCCAAGTGGCCCCACAAACATCCACTAACGCTAGTTAAGTATTGGATTTAAAAGGGCAATTTGGTCATTTCACATCATCTTCATCTTCTAACTTTTCATCTTCTAAAAATCTGCTAATTTGTAACAAAAACAACCTCTTTTCTTGTAATAAAAACAACCTCTCAGCAAAGTTAGGTCTCTACAGATGTATCAAAACCCAAACAGCCTAGGCAAATAGCTTAAACCTGCTGAATAACCATCTTTTCTTAGAAAATCTAATTGAAAAAATGATAAACATAGCCTAGAAATCAAGATTACAAAATAAAGATCTAAACAAAGATTACAAAATTACAAAATAAAGATCTAAACATTCAATTTAAAACAAAGCCTAGATGTTTTAGCAGCTGATTTATCAACCTAACAATAACCCATTGTATCAGACCATAGAACCTAAACTAAAGGGTAAAGAACACTCATTCGTTCATAGGTAACTTGTAGGTACGAAGTCACAAAAGATAAGATAGTATGATGCTAGAGAAAGACAGATAGAAAGATAAAGAGACCTATGTTCTTGGGTCATGTCTCAAGCCCATGAAATGGGCTTGTTGGTGTAGGTATCCGGACGACACGACTCGTCCGGACTATGCTTTCGGGTCCGGACATCTCATCCTGTTCGGACTGTCTCACCTCCGGACACACCTACGGAGCGAACCGCCGCCATCTACAGTAAGCAGTCCCATCAACTACTGACGTCCCAGATTTCTCAGGATTGTGTCTCCCACGTGGTCTGACACTACACTTCCCAAGGTAACACAGGTATCGAGGTATCTCTCTCTATAAATACTACTCCATATCTCATTTACATCCAATCTAATTCATATCATATTCTCTCACATATTATCTGATAACACACACACAATATACTGTTCACAGTACACATAAATCCTCTACATACGAGGTGCTGACTTGACCGTCGGAGGGTGGTTCCCGGGGCTTCGGCCTCGGGACCCCTTCTAACGGTTTCCTTCTTGTTTGTTTGCAGTACGCTTCCAGCTCGTGAGTGAGGACGGACGGCGCACATAAGCCCTCCGGACTCGCCTAGCGGAACTTTACTTCAACAAATTGGCGCCATCCGTGGGACCCGTTATTCATTCTACCGGAGCTAAGAATGACGGGTCTCATCTCCTATTCGCTTCTTCCAGGACATCCATCCTCTGTTCAGCTTGTTCCTTCGGAAAGGGGATGGATGACACCGGAGGTGGTTCTTTCATCCTCCATTCGTCCGGTATGGACGTTTGTTACAGCTGTCGTGGTTGACGTCCGGACGGATGTCAAGAAAAGCCGGTCCGGTATAATCTCCTTTGATCAAGATTGTTCGAGTATGTTGGATCGTTCAGCCATATGGTCTTGTCCGGATGTTGTGTCATCCGGAGGTACATCTCGTTCAGATATACTTTGTCGATCGGAAGTGACGTGTCGTTCGGAGATACCGTCTCTTTCAGATATAGTGATGACGGGTTTCATTCATCACCTATGTTGCCATGTCAGTTACACGCCGGAATCTTCGATTGTATGTTTGTTGGGTGGCCGGACGGTTATGGTTGCTTAGGGTGTTTGTATTGGCTGGAACGATGCTATCACACTCGGCTTTACTCACCTTTCACTCTCCTGGTATGTTTTTATTTGACTGATCGGATGATAATCGGTATGATTTCACTCATAACACATTTGACTAGTTGGCTGATTTGAGTCATATAGTGGATGTGGATTTTAAGGTAAATATGGAACTCTCTTGCTGCTATTATAACCACAGAATAATATTGATGGTGATAATTACTTTGTTAAAGGCTATTATAAATAATGTACCCTTGTATACGTGTTGACCATGGACTCTGGTAAATAGCTTCCACATGCTATGCATTTATGTAGCTAGCTTACAAGTCAACAGCTGTTTTCTTTTCTTTTGTCCCCCACATGGGATTATGAGGACATGTCATATCAACTTCACCTTTGTAAGTATCCAACTCTTTATTTTTCGCTCTAGTTTATATACCCACATGAGATTAATTTATATACCCGCTGACCGTAGACAAATTAAATGCGGACCTCGTGCCGATGTCTACCCGCTGACCGTAGACAAATTAAATGCGGACCTCGTGCCGATGTCTACCCGCTGACCGTAGACAAATTAAATGCGGACCTCGTGCCGATGTCTACCTACCCGCTACTAGTAGACAAATTAAAAGCGGACCTCGTGCCGATGTCTACCAACGTACGCTTGTACTTCCGGAGCTATGCAAATAGCGACGGTAATAAAAAACAAGTTGTACGTTCACAACCGAAACGTAGGCCGGACATAAGCTTGTATCTCCGGAGCTACGCAAGTAGTGAAGGTAATAAAAAACAAGTGTTCGGTATATGTTTGGGGTCAACCAAATCAAACGCGCCTACCCTAATTCAAATAATAAGTGTATCAAGCATATGAATTTGTGCCTTCGGAATAATTATGTATTATTTTTACTTCAACAAATTGGCGTTTGTGCCTCCGGAATTATGTTTTATTAGTACAGGAAACAGACGAAGGCGTATATGGTCTAAAAGACTCAACTCATCGTATGAACCACCGGTTTATGGCCCACTGGGATGAAAGGCATGTCCGAATGATACAGGCCGAAGGACCATAAGCAAGGACCGAAGGAATCACTTCGAAGGACGATACATAGAAGTGGGACCTTCCTACAAGGTTTTACTTCAACAAATTGGCGCAAATTCAACACTAGTCCGAATAACTCAGGCCGAAAGGCCATAAGGTACTCTTTAAAGTACTATATCATCAGTATTTTACTAACAACGCAATACCGGTTGTATGAATCCGAAGCACAGGACGAAAGCCGTAAAGATATTGTTTAAGTATTGCACTATCGGTCTTCAACCGATACTACAATACTGGGGGGGACATGTTGGTGTAGGTGTCCGGACGACACGACTCGTCCGGACTATGCTTTCGGGTCCGGACGTCTCATCCTGTTCGGACTGTCTCACCTCCGGACACACCTACGGAGCGAACCGCCGCCATCTACAGTAAGCAGTCCCATCAACTATTGACGTCCCAGATTTCCTGGGATTGTGTCTCCCACGTGGTCTGACACTACACTTCCCAAGGTAACACAGGTATCGAGGTATCTCTCTCTATAAATACTACTCCATATCTCATTTACATCCAATCTAATTCATATCATATTCTCTCACATATTATCTGATAACACACACACAATATACTGTTCACAGTACACATAAATCCTCTACATACGAGGTGCTGACTTGACCGTCGGAGGGTGGTTCCCGGGGCTTCGGCCTCGGGACCCCTTCTAACGGTTTCCTTCTTGTTTGTTTGCAGTACGCTTCCAGCTCGTGAGTGAGGACGGACGGCGCACATAAGCCCTCCGGACTTGCCTAGCGGAATGTTACTTCAACATTGCCACCATCATCATCATCGTCATCGTCATATGAACCATCTTTTCCGGATCTCTTTCTCTTGGGTGGAGCCTCAACTTTCCCATCATCACCTTCCTCACATCTTCAATCACCTCCATCAAACCCACCACCACCAACTACATCCTTCCGCCACTAACAAACTCATAACATATCAAGAAACTTATAATTAGAACCCGCAATTAATCACACAACAGATGAAATCAGAATACATGTATATTTGAGTGTGGTTTTCAACAAGATTAACCCAAAGAATCTCCTCGTCACTCCTCCCTATCGATACCCCTTAACAATTTCAACAAACTTAAAGATTTTTCTATATGAAGATACGAAACCCTAATCACTCGATTCACACTTTTAGGTTATTGTTGTAATGAGATTGAACATAGGCGAGTGATTAGTAGGGGCTTCCGAACAAATCCCCTAATCACTCGATTCACACTTACAGATAATGGGATCTAACCCATTCGGATTTCGCAAAGTGTTCGTGTGTTTGTTTGATTTATTCAATCTAGAACATCGATCATCAATCTCAAACTCCTTGTGGGTGTTTCTGAAAGTGGGTTTATATTTTTGTTTATGTGTGTGTAAACCTGGGTAATAGAGTTGAATGAAAGATGGACATGATACAGGTTTGATGAAAGGAGTTGTGGGGAAGAGTGTTTGTGTTTCTGTTGAGATTTGTGTTTGTGTTTGTGTTTGTGTTCTCACATGAGTAAATTACACCCTTGGTCCTTGTAATATGAAATGACCAAATTACCCCTTTAAATCCAATAGATAACAGGCGTTAGTATCAGTTTGTGGGGCCACTTTGAATGAGGGACTAACGGTGCATAACGTTTCTGACTTAAGGACCACCGGCGCAATTTTTTTGGTCAAAGGACTATATCCGCCAGTCAACGCAAACCACAAGGACCAACGGTGTAGTTTACTCTAAATAAAAACTTGCCCATTTAGAATTAATAATACCCCACTAACTCTCTTTTATTATTTTTATAAATATAATATATAATATATTATATTGGGTGGGTTATATCAACGGTATCTATTTTTATATTTTAACGGGGTCTATGACCCTAGACTACTTTTTTTCTTTTTTTGTCGGTAACATACACAAGAAAGGGACCACCTTCTTTTTTTGTCGGTAACATACACAAGAAAGGGACCACCTTCTAGAACATGAATTTTATTTTAAGTTTGGTGTAAATTGCCACTTGACACCCCTCTGCTGCACTTCTAGTCCTTGTTTTCTTTAAACTTCATATAAATTAAACACTTTTGGTCCCTCATCGTTCTATATATTTAATTCATTGGTCATTGAAATAAATAATCTTTAAATTTCTCTTCTTTTGGCTAGATGCTCATAATGAAATTACCATTGGACTCTTTTAAGCACGCTCATAATAAAATTACAGTTGTTTTGTTTAATGTGTTAACGTTAACGTGTTATTTCGAAATCAATTTTTTTTTTCAAATAAACTTTTTTTACAAATTTTTTTTCTGAAATTTTTTTCCATTATTGTTAATATATTTTTACAACTTTGTTATGACAATGTATAACTTTTACAAATTTTTTAATTTTTTATAACTTTTACTACTTTTTTTTAATGTCACGTAAAAAAAAAGAGGTACACGACAAAACATTTAATTCTTATGGGTTAGAAAAAGTAAATATTTACTTTTGCATTTAATTTTTGTCATGTACCTCGAAATTAATTTTTTTCGAAATTAATTTTTTTTCAAAATCTAAATTTTTAGAAAAATTATTTTTTTTCAAAATTAATTTTTTTTAGAATTTTTTTTTTCGAAGTTAATTTTTTTTTTCGAAAAAAATTCCACAAGATCGAGTATGTTGGTGCATAAAACTTTTGTGAAAGAAGTTTTTTCTAATTTTGAGTTTTTATACGTTCTTTTTAAAGCACAATAAACGAATTTTGATGAGCAAAAAAATTAATGCACAAAATTTTTAACTTGTTTTAGTTAGATGCGCAATGTTATTTTAATGAAAAAGAGTCAAAAGAACTTGGGTGTAAAAACGAATTTTTGATGCAAAAAAAAACGATTTAATGCTCAAACATATTTTTTCATAATTTTTTTTCGGATAAAATATCCACTTTTAGAAAAACTTACTTCACAACTTTTTCATGCACCAAAATACCCGATTTTGTGAATTTTTTTTTGATTTTTTCGCGAACATTAAAAAAAAATATTTTTACGTAGTTTACGGATAATTATCTTTTTATTTGATTTTTACGTAGTTTATGGATAAAAAAAAAATACTTTTACGTAGTTTACGGATATATATATATTTTGTAAAAGGTAAAAAAATAATAACATTATGATTATATATTATTTTAAATGTGTGTTTTTCTCTGGTGAGCAAATTTAAAATGGAAGGTGTATTAATTTTAAGATAAATGTAATACAAAGTATATGTGTCAAATTTATTTCAAAAAAATACTCCATCACATTTGAAAGAAGAATTTGATTTGATAGTTGCTTATAGTTAAAAGTTTCTGACATGTCTAATAAAGTTTCCCAATATAGTTGCTTGTAGACAAAAACTGGGACCTAGTGGGAGGGTTTGGGGTAGACCCCGTTCTTATAGTGTATCCCATTATATTACCCCACTAACTACAAATTTATTTAATTACAAATACTATAAATTAATGCAACACTTAACTAATTAATTTCATCTAATATATATATATTTCATAACTAGATATATATGTATACACTACTTGTCTGATTTCCGATGACGACTTTTATTCACGGAATGTTTTCGCCTTACAGTATTATACTAAGACACTTTCACCGGTGCCAATACTTACAAACAAATGTCAACTTTCACATGTGAACTATTCTTTCAACATACTTTACCACTACACAAGCAAGGGAAGACACAAGTACTTAAAAACTCATAAACTATTTTAGTTTCAATTAATATTTTCTAAACTTGAGACGTATACTAAAACTTACCATACTAATCTAGGTCGCATATAGTCATAACCTATCTGTTGATTTTTGCTAGCAGACTGCTACTATCTGAGGTGAGTTTATAGCCCCACTCTATTTATACTTGTTTTACAATTGGGGTGAAAAACATGCAAAACTCTTTTATGGACCAAAACTGTTATTTATGCTATTACGTGGTTTAGCTTAAGCCCTATTATGTCCCATTATGCCCAACTCATGAACCGTCAATTCCTACTGGGATGCGCGAATGTTATAAATAGATCTATTGGGGGTAACGCCTCCGTTCGGATTGACCGGATAGGCAAACAAACATATACCATGTCGAAATACAAGTGTCTGAGATAAACACTTGTCGGGCCCCTATATATGTTTACATGCTCTTTGAGCATGCACACTGTTATAGCTTCGGTTGCATGAACTGAGTGCTAGCGTAATAGACTATTTCTATATGACATTATATGCGTTGTAATGTTCATATACTAAACTCATGGTCCTAACTATTGATTTTACTGTGTATTTATAAACCTATGAACTCACCAGTGTTAGCTGACTTTTAGCATGTTTTTCTCAGGTGTTTGAGTATGTATTTGATGAAGGCATGGAATGGCATCGGTCATAACTACCAGAAGTGTTTTTACACATGAATTAAACTCTGATTGGGACAGCCATGTTAAATAGGCCTTGTTTTATTTAAACTAAACTTGATGTATGATATTTTAAATTTGGAAATGTAAAATATTTTTGAAACGGATTTTTAAATCCATTGTCTATATCTGTGTGTTGTGATATCAATTTAGTAAGTCACTATTGAATTTAACAAGATTTGTTTTACCCGTGTGTTGAGCTGGGGTTACACCTTATATAAGTTAAGTCTAAATTCACAACTGGCATTTGAACCAAAATGATAAATGTTAAACAATAAATTTATGTAATTCCCTTGATTTAATAAAAAGAAGAACAATTAGTCGCACATCGGAATCTAAATTTGCGGTTGAAAAGTCCGAATATGACTTTCATCTTAATCTAAATAAGTGGTTGAGAAATCTGAATCAGACTCAAATAAAACTGCTTGTTTTTGTAAAAATGTCTAAATGTGTTAAGCTATCAGTTTTTACATTTTCAATCAGTGTTGCAAAAAAAAGGCCTACAATGCCTCTTAATGACATAGATTGCCTCTCGCGCCTCTTAATGACATGAAAAAATAACAAACACTCTTTTGGGGCTAAACCTCTAACCGTGTTTGAATGAGTCAGACTAATAGGCTGTTAAGAGGTATTTTCAAAAAAACAACACACCACCATACATTAAGTAGGATTTTAATACAATTAAACTTAAACTAATATATTGTTTAAATTTTATTCAACTTTTTAAAGAAACAAGAGAATTGGCGAAAGTTGAAACATGGTAGTTGACAGGTTTCCTAACAAACTCTATTCGTGGAAATCAAAATTAATGTCGACTGGAGGCTGCTCGACACAGGTAAAAGCAGTTTGGAGGATCTAACGACAGTTATCGTTTCATTTTGAACTCATGGGTGCCTAGAAAGTTAACATTTGCATATGAGGGGTCTCTCATGTTAGGAATATGAATATTCAGCAGAAGACTCGGTCACCCCGAGTACTTATTAGATAATCATAGCTCATAGGATTATTAGTAATATTAATATTAGTATTAGTCGTATCTATATTTGTGGAGTGGGTCGGGGCTTTCCCCTCTGTCAGCTCGCTCCACAGTCCACTAGGGACATAATATGTAGTAGTATATATACCCCTTCCCACACATGGGAAGGGTTGGACCTTTTCAATCTAATATTACACTAGTTCCTTTCTCTCTCTAAAAGGCTCCCACTTCTCTCTAGAAAACTTCTTCCATTCGATCCATACAAGTCTCTCAATAGTGATTCATGCATTGTGAATACCCTACAATTGGTATCAAGAGCCATGGTTAGGTCCATGAGAGTTGGTATTCACGAATTTGTGTAGTTTGTGAGGTGTTTTTACTTTTGGGTCGATTTGGAGTTTTCAAGATTTTTCTTTTCGGTTTGATTAGTAGCATACGCTTTATTTTGTGTTTTTGTTTAGTGATTAGAGGTTGTCCTATATTGTATTTGTGTAGTTCTTTAAGTTTTTCTTGGTTAGATTTGTTTAGATTTGTAGTTTTTCTTTAAGTTTTGGTTCGGTTTGTTTAAGTAGCATAAATTTCATCTTTGTACTTTGTTTAGTGATTAGAAGTTGGTTTTCTTTGTACTTTCTTGCTTAAGATTAGTATTAGAGTGGTATTTGGTGTTTGGATTCACAGATCCAAGAACCGTGTGGTGATTTTGGAGCAATTCGTGGGTTCTTTGTGGAAGTGTTCTTGAATGCGGTTTGTGTAGTTTGGACGTTTTTGAATGCGGTTTGTGTAGCATCGGGTACGCGGTTTGTCTTTATACTAGTTTAGGCAAAAGGACAAACGGCATTGATAGTGACAGGTTTGGAAGTTTGTGCCAACGCGGTTTGTCTCTACGGTGCGTACGCGGTTTGTGTCTACGCGGTTTGTGTATCTAGTGTGAACTCGGTTTGTCCCTAAGGCGTATACGCGGTTTGTGTCTACGCGGTTTGTGTATCTAGTGTGAACTCGGTTTGTCTCTTGGCACATACGCGGTTTGTATATCCGGTGTGAACTCGGTTTGTCTATTTGGCGAATACGCGGTTTGTGTCTTTGGTGTGAACTCGGTTTGTCTCTTTGGCGCACACGCGGTTTGTGTCAACGCGGTTTGTATCTTTGGTGTGAACTCGGTTTGTCTCTTAGGCACATACGCGGTTTGTGTCAACGCGGTTTGTGTCTCCTGTGTGAACTCGGTTTGTCTCTTAGGCACTTACGCGGTTTGTGTCTACGCGGTTTGTCTAGGCGGTTTGTGTCTTGGTGATTTTAGAAATTCCCGCGAAAGATTCGATTTCTCGGTTAAATCACAAGATCAGTAAAATCCCGTAGTTACTATGGCTACCACATCAAGTACATCATCAGATGATATTCAAGCAGCAGGATCTGACACTCGTCCACCTATGCTAGATAGGACGGATTATGAGTCTTGGGCACAACGAATTAGACTTTACTGCTTGGGAAAAGATAATGGTGTTAACATTCTTAAGTCAATTGACGAAGGACCTTATCAGATGGGTACCACCAGAGACGTTGTTACAACTGGTGAAGATGGTACTGTAACTTGGGGCATCGACAGACCTAGAAACTACAATGATCTTAATGAAGAAGAAAAGAAGAGGTATGATGCCGATATTAGAGCCTCCAACATAGTTATTCAAGGTCTTCCAAAGGATGTATACAAGCTCATCAATTTTAACACTGAAGCCAAGGCTGTGTGGGACAACGTTAAAATGTTGTTGGCAGGGTCAGAACTCACAAAGGAAGATCGTGAGTCACAGCTGTATGATGAGTTCGAGCATTTCAAAATGAACCCAGGAGAAAATGTCACAGATTACTATGTGAGATTTCATAAGTTGGTGAATGATATGAGGATGATCAGAATGACTATGCCCAACATCCAACTTAACTCAAAGTTTGTGAACAACATGACTCCGGAATGGGACAGATTTGTTACTGCCGTCAAACTCAACAAAGGTTTAAGGGAGACTAACTATGAACAGCTGTATGCTTACCTGCAACAACATGAGAAGCATGCTGCCTATGATCGGGTGCTGAGAGAAAAGTTGAATCCTTCAACTACGAATGACCCACTGGCTTTCATGACAAATGTACAACCAACAATCCAATCATCATCCAATCCAAGCTATCACCAACTTCACTCACAAGTACCTGCTATGAGTTCACAACTTGACTCAGGCTACTCTCAGACCGACAAAATGATTGACAACCTCACCAATCAAGTATCTCTACTGGTTCAACAGTTTCAAGCATCACTCCCTCAGACCAACAATCAGTTAAGGAATTCTTCCAACCCACGCAATCTAGCAATGGTGGAGGACGGGAAAATTGTGGTCCAGAATGTGCAAGGGAGAGCTGGCAGAAACATGGGTCGAGGTTATGTGCAGAACAGAGCAGGGAATGCCAATCAGGGGCAAGGGAAACAGATCAAGTGTTATAATTGTGGGGGGCTTGGACACATTGCTAGAAACTGCAATCAACCTAAACGTCCTCAGAACTCAGATTACTTCAAAGACAAGATGCTGTTAATGCAAGCTCAAGAAAATGGTGCTGTATTGGATGAGGAAGAGTTATTGTTCTTGGCAGGAGATGGAGGAAATACTTTTGATGAAGATGTGGATGAGAAACCTGTTCAGGATCTGGCACTTAATGATCCTAACATCTTCAAGGCAGATGACTGTGATGCATTTGACTCTGATGTGGATGATGAACCTACTGCTCAAACAATCTTCATGGCTAACTTGTCTTCCCTGGCCTCATCTCGTCAAGCTGGTTCTTCTAATGCATCCGTGATTTCTGAGGTACTAAAAATTTATGACACATATAATATTGTCGAGGGACATCAGATTCCCGAAGAAGTACATCAGGCAGTTGTTTCTGACTCAAGTGATGTTGATATGGAAAATAGCAATATTGTCTCATATGAACAGTATTTGAATAGCAACAACTCGCCTGATGTACCAAATGGTGAATCCTTTGTCAATAATGATGTGTGTGCTATGAGTAATGTATGTGCCTTAGATAATGCGGGTTGTGTAGATAATGCATGTGTGTACCATGAGAACAAATTGCCTGTCCCTGATGATACCTTGATCACTAGACTAAACATCTATAAAGAACAAGTTGCTATGTATGAAAAGCGTGCTAAGTTTGAGCTTAATGATCGTGAGCAGAAATTAGAAGGTCAAATGAGTACACTTATTAAAGAGTCTAGAGTGCGGGAAGAAACATTAAAATTAGAGTTGAGCTCTTTGAAAAGTCAACTAGAAGAGTCTGTCAAACAGAAACAGGAAGCACAAAAGTGCGTAACCACACTTAAGCAAGAATTCAAACAAAAAGAAACAACTCTTTTAAATGATTTCTCTAGACTCAAGACGTTAAAAAATAAGCTTGAAGATAAGTTGTACACACAAAATCAAACCATACAAACTGCTCAAATGATTCATAAGCACAGAAAGTTGAGTGATAAGCACAGTAAAATCATGATAGGTGAACCTAAGTCAACCATCCTTAGGGACATGCAAGTACTTCAACCAGCCCTATATGATGGTAATGTGATGCTTAAGCCTATTCATGACCAACCTGAGCATATCTACACTGATGAAGAGGATGAGTTGAGTGATAAAACGAAAGAAAAAATGAATGAAAAAATGAGGGATCCCGAGTGCATAGCCAGACGAATAATAATCAAACCCCATGATTATTATGAGGAAAATCGTTTGACTGTGTTTGCTCCTCAAACGAAGTTAACACCTGAGCAGATATTTTGGAAACAAGATAATGAAAAACTTAAGGTAGAAAAACTTAAGGCCAACACCCCCTCATTAGAAAAGTTGCGTCCATAACGGTGTATCCTCCCAATACACCTAGGAATTTGGTGCCTTTGTCTCTTCCCACTGAATGCAAAACCTTTATTAGCTTATATGTGCTTTGGCAACTGTTTGCTGATTTCGATAAAACATGTAAGAAGAGAATCACACCCACTGGCATTACTGAGGGGGAAAGGTGTTTTGAACATGCAAAAAGGTGTTACTTAACTGAGGTCATGCCATTCTTTAAACTACTTAAAGAACACTTTGAAGGGTTGCAAACTGCCCTTAAAGCTGAAATAAATGAAATGAAAGTAGTGTTTAAAGATATGGAAAATGAGGTGAATGAACATGCAATAGAACTTAAGAGTCGAGAGATTGAAAGAAAAAAACATACTCATTACTAACGACAACTTGATTGCTAAATGTATTGCACAAGATGTATTTTACACTGTCACTGATTCTGCATTGTCTGCTTGTCAATTTAATGAGTATGCTATTGCGTTAAATGTCACCCAGAATCGTGTTGTTGAGCTTGAGGGGGAGAATTTGAAATTGCTTGAAAAAATTCAAAATGACGACCATGATAACATGGTTAAACGTTTTTCGAAACTAGAAGTTGATTATCTGAACTTGCAACTTAAACATCAACACTTAGAAGAAAAATGCAAAATATCAAATGTCAAGACATCCACGGATGCTCCTGAGTTTGATACATATTTTGAATTAAGCAAACGTGATGAAACAATTCAAGCTCACACGAACACGATTCGACTGCTGAGGGCCCAAATTGCCCAATTGAAATCCAACAAGTGTGAAGTATATGGCACCAATAAACCTTCGTCTTCAGATTCTCAGAATTTTCAATATCAAAACACCATAAATAAGCTACATTATGAAAATGAGTGTTATCGAGAAGAAAATTCAAAGGTTAAACAACATTTCAAAGAGTTATATGATTCTATTAAAGTTACAAGAAGCAATCATAATGATCAAATAACCTCTTTGTCAAATGAAATTGAGAATCTTAAGGCTAGGGTGAAAGGTAAAATGCCATGCACCACTTGTAATTGTGATGCACCAAAGGGTACTGATAGTAAAAAGTATGATGTTGATGTTGGGCGTATTCCGTTTAAGCTTAGAAATAACAGCCTTGCCCATCAAACATATCTCGATCATCTTAGAGAAGGCCTTGACACACTTCGTGAGATAGTTGAAGAGGATAGGAATGATAAGCCACTCGATCAAGCAGTTGTCTATGCATGCAAACTCACGAAAAGGATTCAGGAAAACTTAGAATATGCCATAGGCTCAATTCCTAAGTTTAGAGGCCATAGAGATAGATTTGTTGCATCATCATCTAATGTTGTGAACAAGCATGTAGCCTTTGATCTACCACCCAAAACATCAGAACCCAACACATCATTATCAGGAAGGCATGTGACAGAAAAACAAACTAATGTTGCCTTCGATACTTCTACAGGAGTAAAAAGTGACACACAAGCTAGCGGGTCAAGGTCTAGAGGAAATGAAAGAAAGGATATGACTGCGCCAGCTAAGAATGTTCACTTGAAGAATGTAGAAGTCCAACCTAGGAACAATAAGTTTACAATGAGTAGGATGAATCGTGTTGATTCTAGTATCAAAAGTACTGTAATTAATTCGAATTCTAATGCTATCTGTAAAACATGCGACAATTGTTTAATTTATGCTAATCATGATGAATGTGTTGTGTCTTTCCTGATGTCCTCTGCATCATCCCACGTTAAGAATGGTAGGATAACGGAAACATGCAAAAAGGTTTGGAAAGCAACAGGAAAAACATTTGCTAGCATAGGCTATCAATGGAGACCCACTGGAAGGAAATTCAATTTAGGAAAACAGTGCACGTTACCTAAAATGAATAAGCATAAAATTGTGAAAGTTAAGGAATGGAGACCCACTGGAAGGAAATTCAATTTAGGAAAACAGAGACCATTACCTAAAATGAATATGCATAAAATTGTGAAGAATAAGGAATGGAGACCAACTGGTAGAATCCTGCCTTTAGAATCACAATGCCTTCCATCTAGGTCTTGTCCTACCTCTAGTTCTGTCTCCTCAGCAAAGACAGTAGCATCTGTGAAATCTGTGGCTTCTGAATATGTATGTGCTGACCAAATGGACCCCAATTGCACGTGGGGATCCACATTTTTCAGTTATCCATTGTTGTCTGGTTTCAAATGCAGGTCGTACAAATCGTCCTGTGGTATTTGGACTCAGGCTGCTCAAAACATATGACTGGGGATCGCTCACGGCTCAAGAACTTCGTGAAAAAGTTTATCGGGACAGTTAGATTTGGGAACGACCACTTTGGTGCTATTATGGGTTATGGAGATTATGTGTTTGGTAACAGTGTAATCTCAAGGGTATATTATGTGGAAGGACTAGGACACAATCTGTTTTCTGTGGGTCAATTTTGTGATTCAGATCTGGAAGTGGCTTTCAGAAAGCATACATGTTTTGTCAGAGAATTGGATGGTTTAGATCTCCTCAAGGGCAGTCGGGGCACCAATCTATACACCATTTCAATTGAAGAAATGTTGAAGTCCTCTCCCATATGCTTGCTCTCTAAAGCCTCTAAAACAAAATCATGGCTGTGGCATCGTCGTTTGAACCATTTGAACTTCGGCACCATAAATAATCTTTCCCGTAAAGATCTTGTTAGAGGGATGCCCAGACTAAAGTATGAGAAAGATCATCTCTGCTCTGCATGTCAACTGGGCAAAAGCAAGAAACAAACCCACAAACCTAAAACCATCAACACCAACTTGGAAGCTCTTCATACCCTCCACATGGACTTGTGCGGTCCAATGAGAATACAAACCATTAATGGAAAGAAGTACGTTCTGGTGATAGTAGATGACTATTCTCGGTTCACATGGGTAAAGTTTTTGAGAACCAAGGACGAAACTCCAGAGGTTATCATTAAACTGATAAAACAGCTGCAAGTAAGGCTCGATAAGACTGTCAGAATCATCCGCACAGATAATGGTACGGAGTTTGTTAACCAACAACTCCGTAATTTCTATGAAAGTATTGGCATCACGCATCAGAAAAGTATCCCTCGCACCCCTCAACAGAACGGGGTGGTTGAACGAAGGAACCGTACTCTGGTGGAGGCTGCAAGAACTATGCTTATATTTTCAAAGACCCCGATGTTTCTCTGGGCAGAGGCTATTGCAACAGCATGTTACACTCAAAACCGATCCCTAATTCATCCGGTTCATGAGAAGACTCCCTTCGAGTTAATTCATAACAAGAAACCAGATCTTTCCTTTCTACGTGTGTTTGGTGCACTCTGCTATCCAACTAACGATAGTCAAGACTTGGGAAAGTTGAGAGCTAAAGCAGATATAGGTATTTTCGTTGGATACGCACCAGACAGTAAAGGGTATCGAATCTACAATAAAAGAACCCGTAAAATCATGGAAACCATTCATGTTACGTTCGATGAGCTGAGTGAGCTACCTGTTTCAGGACAAATCAGTTCTGGACCCGATCTTCACCTTTTGTCTCCTGGACCCATTAGTTCAGGACTTGTACAGAATTCCACGCCTGCAGATTCTTATGTGCCACCTACATGTGAGGAGTTGAAGAAGTTATTCGATCCTATGTTTGATGAATACTTTGAGCCAATGAATGGAAACATCCCGAGTGAACCAGCTATAATTCCTATGGATGAGGCTCAAGCCCCACAAGGTTCAGAAGGTCCTGCAGCTTCAGTATCAGTCAGTCACAATGCTCCTGCTGCCAGTCAATCGCCTTCGTCATCAAACACTCAAACTTCTCCAGTAATGCAAGAATCTTCAGATAATAATTCTTTGGATGTTAATCCTTTTGCTCCTGTTGAAGAGGTTCCTTTTGAAAACATATTTGCTCCTGAACATTCATCAGACACATCCTTACCTGAGGAACACAGCACTGCTACATCTGTCCATAACCATCAACCTCACGACCATCTCAGGAAATGGACAAGTGATCATCCAATTGACAACATCATAGGCAATCCTTCACGACCAGTGTCCACACGTAATCAACTAGCCACTGATGCGCTATGGTGCTTCTTCAATTCCGTACTGTCTAAAGTCGAACCAAAAGATGCCAAAGAAGCAATGACTAAAGATTGCTGGTTCCAGGCTATGCAGGATGAAATCCATGAATTTGATCGACTTGAAGTATGGGAATTAGTGCCTCCTCCGGAGCGTGCAATGATCATTGCTTTAAAGTGGATCTTCAAAGTGAAGCTTGACGAGTATGGTGATGTCTTGAAGAACAAGGCACGGCTAGTTGCTAAAGGGTTTAGACAAGAAGAGGGCATTGATTTTGAAGAATCGTTTGCTCCGGTTGCTAGAATTGAAGCTATAAGAATCTTCCTAGCTAATGCGGCTAGTCGTAATATGTTAGTCTACCAGATGGATGTCAAAACGGCATTCTTGAATGGTGACTTAAAGGAAGAAGTTTACATGAGTCAACCTGAAGGATTCGTGGATGCTGAACACCCTACGCATGTTTACCGCTTGAAGAAGGCTCTTTATGGACTAAAACAGGCGCCAAGGGCATGGTACGATACATTGTCCAAGTTCCTCCTAGCAAACAGATTCTCCAAGGGTGTTGTTGATCCTACACTATTCACCAGGAAATCAAGAAACCATCTACTGCTAGTTCAAATATATGTAGATGATATCATCTTTGCTTCAACAGATCCTGGTGAATGTGATAGTTTCTCAAAGGAGATGAATTCCAAATTCCAAATGTCCATGATGGGACAAATGTCATTCTTCTTAGGACTGCAAGTTTCTCAAAGTCCCGGAGGCATATTCATCAATCAATCCAAATACGCCAACGAGATCCTGAAAAAGTTTGGATTCCATTCAAGTGAACCTGTTGACACTCCCATGGTTGATAGAACGAAGCTGGATGAAGATCCTTCAGGGATTCCAGTTGATATCACACAGTATCGAAGCATGATTGGATCTTTGATGTACATCACGGCTAGCAGACCAGATCTTCTGTTTGCTGTGTGTATGTGTGCTCGGTATCAATCCAGACCAACCAAGAAGCATGTTGAAGCAGTGAAAAGGATCTTCCGATATCTTCAAGGCACGGTTCATATGGGTCTCTGGTATCCTAAGGACACTGCAATGGAGTTGACGGCATACGCAGATGCTGATCATGCGGGATGTCAAGACACTCGTCGAAGTACTTCAGGAGGAGCTCAATTTTTAGGGGAAAAGTTGGTTAGTTGGTCTTCTAAGAAGCAGATGAGTACTTCCATATCATCTACTGAAGCTGAGTACATTGCTATGTCTGCTTGCTGTGCACAAATCCTTTGGATGCGATCACAGCTTTCGGACTATGGATTCTCATACAACAAAATTCCCCTATATTGTGATAACAAAAGCGCCATTGCTCTTTGTTGTAACAATGTTCAGCACTCCAGGTCAAAACACATCGACATCAGGCATCACTTCATCAGGGAACAGGTGGAAAAAGGAATTGTGGAGCTATACTTCGTGAGGACAGAGTTTCAGTTAGCTGACATCTTCACCAAGGCCCTCCCAAGAGAAAGGTTTCAGTTTATTCTCCCACGCCTTGGCATGAAAAGCATGACTCCTGAAACCCTCAAGTGTCTTCAGGAAGAAAAGGAGGAGTAAAGGATTGTCTTCTTATATCCTTGTACATAGTTGTATATATCTTAAATCAAAAAGAAAAATACAAAAATATAAAACCTATAAAAACCATAAAAATCGAAAAATCACAAAATACCAAAAATAGTTCTACCTAGGCATGTCTTCTGTTTATCGATAACATTTACGTATCTAGAAATGTTATTCAACAATGGCACGGATTCTTAAATGAAGCTCGAGCAGAAGTTATACTAATCAGTTAAAACATGTCTTAATGGCTTGCAGTTACTTCATTCTGCAACCCGCACTGTACAATGGGGAAAGCATGTCGCCAAAAAGACAGCTGTTTCTCCAACCGGGTGATGTTCACCTGGGCATGGATTACTTTATATCCATGTTCTCCCGACTTGATGTACGTTTCAGTGCATCACTTCGTATATAAGAAGAGAAGTCTTCTTTTCATCGAGATTCTATATCTTGTTAGATCCCTCAAGAGAGTCTTGATGTTACACAAGGTGGTAAAATGAACTAAATTTTCACAAATGTCCGTCGCTCAATTGAATGACTACAGCTCTTTTACTGGAAAACGGGTTATTAATTGAGGGGGAGCATATTTGTTCAAATTTCCGACACCTTGCCATATTTGTGCAAACATCAGCAGTGACACTCTCTCGTTGTTTCAAGGGGAGCATAGTATGCTCCAAAATCAGAATACATTTAAACCGGCCACATTTTCTCCCAATTTTTTCTAAATGTATTTAAATCAATTGGGATCACAAATCTCAAATGGTTTGAAATTTTTGATCGGGGGAGAGAATGTGATTTAAATAGGAAATTCTGATAAAATGTGATGATTTGGTAATTAATGTAAGCTCTCCCGTATGTGCTAAACCATTTTGCATATCAAGGCACATATTGAGGGGGAGCAAAATATTTTGGTCATAAAAGCAAGCTCCTCCATATGTACGAAAATCCTTCTTATATCAATGCATATATTGAGGGGGAGCAAATGGTTTTACAAAACAATGGATTATGGCATCTTGTGTGAACAAGGCTCAGACTTCACCTAAGAATTGACGAAACTTGAATTGTCATCAATCGAAAGGATACGCCTTGGCCGGGTAATAATTTCAAGCTGGTCTAACCAGTGATGTAAGCGTGTCTCGAAAAAGATGTATCTGAGTAGAGTGTACCATTTCGAGAAACTTTCTGTGAACTTGACCAGGCCGGGTAATAATTTCAAGCTAGTCTAACTAGTGATGTAAGCGTGTCTCGAATCGGTCTTGTTCACTGAAAGTGGATCAATTCATAAAGTGCGAGCTCTACCTAACATGTGCAAATTTATAAAACAATCAACCGAGCACATGTTGAGGGGGAGCATTTGAAAAATATAAAACTCTCAAGTGTTTGCAAAAATGTGTTTCAGTATCATGAACACTTTGAGAGATTTTTCAAAGATTTGGTTTGGCAATTGTGGATGAATACCAAAGACCGACCATTTTACTTAATGCAAGGAGTTATAAGGATGGTTAGGTTAGGCTCAAGTTCCCACGATCCCGCCAGAGCCGGAGGGATCTACCCAGGGACAATCCACTAGTTAGTGTAGAAGTCCTTAGGTATGATTAAAAAGGAGAAATGTGCATAAGGGAATAGTGCCGACTGAGATGGAGCCATCACTGGAACAAACCCAACAAGGTGTTAGTTATGAAGTCTCGGTAAGCACTGAAGGGGTTGAAGAATGAAAAAGAATTGTAAAGAGAAAGGGTGAAAAGAAATAGCCCTCCTTACAACTTAGGCAGAAACCGGGTCAATACATATGCTGTCAGAATCACTTAGTTGATTGCTGGCATTGAAGACAAAGTATCATGGACCCAGTGATACGCTGCACAACCCTCCCTAGCCACTCAAGGTCCCTCAAAGGATTCTTGTTTCAATTGTCACGGAGTTCAATACATTCCTATCGTCTCTCTCACTCCGAGTTAGATGATATTGAAAAGGTGGCAGTCCTCTCCAGCCTCCGATCACCAAATCAAAATGCACAATAGAGTCTAGAGCCACGAGATGCATAATAAGATCTCATAGGGACACAAATTATTTCTACACTGGGTGTTCAACATTAAGGACACCAGTTGTAATCTTAAGAGTCCTACGCAGATCTTAGCAATTTGCCAGAACATTTATGAGAGAATTTACTTATGTAATTCTCAATGATTGAATGGAAATTCCTGCCAGGGTCAACATCAAGCAGCCCTGAAAGCAGGTCACTTCGGTAATTCCTTGTGGATTACGCTTAGTGGTCGCGGCGGTTTCAACCGGTCTACAGTCGTGGAGTGATCTCCAGCGACTCACCTAATCGTTGATTTACTACGGTAAAATCTTAAAAAGCCCTCTGTGGGTTTTCGATTAGGAACGGTCTTGGTAAGGATTAGAGAGAGTTTTCACAATATGCTGTTGACTGTCTCGAAGTCCAAACTTGTAAGTACCGGTCGATTTATTGCTAACTGTCGTATGCAGGAACTTCTGGCGATTGTAGCTGTGGAAAGCTGTAGCTGGTTGCTGATGAAGCTGGTTGCAGAAAAGATGCCAATCCATCTCCACATGTTCACACCACATCATCATCAAAGAAGTCATGATCACCCTAAAAGACCTTAAACACAGCTTCTGCTAACTCTGATGCTGAAGATCATGAACCCATATCGTGTGAGCATGTCGGCTCTAAGTATATTTCATCACATGGAGTAGTACTATAGAAAGATGACTTGGAGACTCAAGTGGGATGATACGTTCAGAGATTATTCAAAGTTCATCAAAGACAAAAGAGAAGTCATCTTCAGATCACTGATGTTTGCACAGCAATCTATGACATTGAAGATTCAATGAGTACGAGCTATGATGTCAAGATCCAAGGAAGAAGTGCTGAATTTCAGAACATTACTTCTGGGGTGACCTCCCTTAGGGGGAGATTGTTAGGAATATGAATATTCAGCAGAAGACTCGGTCACCCCGAGTACTTATTAGATAATCATAGCTCATAGGATTATTAGTAATATTAATATTAGTATTAGTCGTATCTATATTTGTGGAGTGGGTCGGGGCTTTCCCCTCTGTCAGCTCGCTCCACAGTCCACTAGGGACATAATATGTAGTAGTATATATACCCCTTCCCACACATGGGAAGGGTTGGACCTTTTCAATCTAATATTACACTAGTTCCTTTCTCTCTCTAAAAGGCTCCCACTTCTCTCTAGAAAACTTCTTCCATTCGATCCATACAAGTCTCTCAATAGTGATTCATGCATTGTGAATACCCTACATTTGCATATGAGGGGTCTCTCATGATCGTATCCCTACTCGAGTGAACCTCATTATTAAAGGCATAACCGTTAGCTCAACCTTTTAGGATGAAGACCTAAAGCATTGTCTTATAGTTTGCCCCTCGATCAGAACTTTATGGCTAAAATTCTGGAGTTGGTAAAGATGTGGTTCTCCGAGTTCCATCTCTTTAGCCAACATTTTGCTAAATCGGATAACTTTCCCTGGCCGAAGTCAAGGGGCTGTTAGAGCTCTTTATGGTGCTTGCTACATGCTTCTTTGGTCGATTTAGAGGTGGCGCAACAAACTTATTCATGCGAGCTCATAAGAAGTGGATGTTATAAACCATGAAGATATAATTCCTTTAATTCAAGGGTTGGCATTGTTATAGATGAGAAACATAGGTTGTAGAGATAATATAAGTTGGAGAGATTGAATTCTAAATCCATTTGAGATTGTAAATATCTAGTCTTTGTTATTCTTTATATGTTCATGTATTTTTAATGATTGTGGACATCTATCTGGAGGCCATTTGGTTTGTTTTGTAACCTTTTTGGTGTTTTTAATGAAATTTGTTGCATTAAAAAAAAAACAAAAAAAAAATCAATATAAAATTCAATTACTCTCAATTTTCATAAAAATATTGTTGTATGTAAATATTGGCCAAATGAAGTAATCTTTAGTTATAAAAAAGTGTTATTTAATAGAACAAAATACAAAATTAATTTATAAAAGTAGTTGAAAAGATTTTTTTAAAAAGTAGGATTCTAAAAGAACCACTATACCAATGAAGTAAATTTGTTTTAGAAAAATTGCATGTCACCAACAAAGTAAATCACAAAAGTAATTACGGAAATAGTTCAAAATATTTTTTTTCAAACAGATGTATATTATTAGAAACTCGATAAATTTTTTTTGAAAGTCATGACAAAGTTTCTAAGCTAGAGAATAGCCATGAGAAAAATACAACAAACTTAACACCAACAAGAACAAAAGAAAAGAAGCTAAACTAATTTACAATGTAAAAATGCTAAAGATACTGGTTAGGTTTAAAACCCAATTGCTTCAACTCGGAGCTTGCTTACGACACCTGTTGAATATCCAAAGAAGCATGCCAGATTGCACTTTGGCAAAAATGTCATCATGACTTGAAACTGTAAAATAAAGAATTTGGTTAGACCGTTACACTAATCACAGATCATCCACATAGCTACGTAAACCACACTTTGAAAACTTTTGCTTGCCAAAGACGAAATCGGGGAAACAAAATTTAGTAACTCTTGAATATATGAGAAAGAAGACACAGTGTTGGATCGATTATGTTAAATGTATGATAAAAATGTTATACTTTATGCAGTGTTGTAAATATCAAAAATATCAGCTGATTTATCGGCGAGAAATCGTGTCTCGGCCTTCCACCGCTACGAGATTTGTGTTATCGTGTGTATTTCTCGTCCGGGTCAAAATTCGGTCAAACTCGGCACTTATCGGCGATAAATTGACTTATCAGTCAACTTAAATGTTTGACTTTAAAAAATTAAAAAAAAAAATCGATCGGGTCGGGGATATATGTATCTATTATTGGGAGAAATCGTGTGATGGCATCCGGTATCTAAGTTACAATAAAAGTTAGGGTATATATGTATCTATTATTAGCAGACATCGAAAAAGCTAACCCACTTCCCCTCCTCCGGCGATGAGATTCGAGTCAAAGCGAAAATTACAACAACCTACCCGTGACCATACGAATGGTCTTGAAGACGTTTCTCTTGAAGCCGAGCTATGAGATTCGAGTCTTGATTCAAAGGTTATTAAATCGTGTTTGTGAGATTCGTTGAGCAGATATGAAGACGATATCGAGATGAGTTTGATTTGATTAATAATTTGAGGTGAGCGGTTGAGATGGGATCGCTGGGAGAATTAGTGATTGATGGGGGCGGAAGTTTTAAGGGATAAATGTTTTAGGTTTAGGGTTATCACTAGTTATAAGGTGTAAGTGGATTGGATCGGGTTCTATTTTGCATGGACTGGACTCGTATTGGATTTGGGTTGGCTGATGAATTGGGCTGATGGATCAATAATAAATTTTGGACTAAGAAGTGGTATTTTGGTACTATAATTTTCACGGTCAACTTAAGTTTATAAGTTTATTTGAATATATATATTTTTACAAATAAATTCCTTTACAATTTAGGTCCTCCGATATATCCGATATATCGCTTCTCGGGGGTCGACCGAGACGATACCGAAAAGCGACATTTACAACCTTGACTTTATGTTTATAAAAGTTACTTATTCATTACAATAGATCATGATGGTGTGAGTTTGAATTGATATATGATAATGCTTACCTACAATTAGACGATTATCCGCGTAGCGTCAATAGTATATAGTAGCGTTAATTTGTGTGTACATTTTTTTTTAATGTAATATATAAGTGCGAAGTAATTGTGAGCGAAGAAAGTTGGTGATTTAAATTATAATTAAGTATTTAAATATCTAATAAATTGTGATGTCTTTTATAAGTAGACGTAAAACAATATAACTCATTTTTAAATTTTTTATTTATCTAAGAAATAAAAAATGAATATTTATATAAGTTAAATATAATTGAGATCGCCTTTCTCCTCTCGCGTTCTCAGATGGATCTGTTTTTAGTCTACTGAATACTAATAATAAATATCTAACTAACCCTAGATCGCTGTGGTTGCTTCAATAATGCCGAAGATGAAGATGATGATGATCCTCCCTGTGCTGATGCTCCTGTTGTTAATAGTCCCTTCCTTTTCTCTCTTCGAAGATCAAGTCGGATTCATGGACTGGTATTCTCGACTTTTATTTAATTCAATTCAATTCCACTAGTTATTATTATTATTATTATTAATCAGTTCCTATTATTATTATTGATTGATTAGGCATCAACGTTACATAGGCAAAGTCAAAGACGCCGTCTTCCACACCCAAAAAGCTGGCCGCAAACGTGTCGTCGTCTCTACTCATGAGAACGTTATCGCCTCCCTCGATCTCCGCCGTGGCGACATTTGTAATCCCCGAATTTCGGCCTGTTTGTTTAACCTTATATAGCCCTTATCTGGTTTTCGCCTTATGTTTTATAAGCTTGAAATAAGCCATAAAAAGTGAGCTTATGAAACATAAGGCGAAAACAAGATAAGGCAAGGCGGGTATATAAGCTTAAACAAACACCCCCTTTATTAGCTTATTTGGTTTAGGAGTATGTAAATGCTCATCGTTTGTTTTCTATATGTGTGCAGTTTGGAGACATGTTTTGGGACCCAATGATGTTGTCGACAACATTGATATTGCCCTAGGCAAATGTAAGCTCGTTTTTATTTAATGTATATAACATAGTTAGTGATATACATAATACCGTATTTGAATGGTGATATATTGGATTTCTTATGTCTTTCAGATGTTATTACACTGTCATCCGAGGGTAGCATATTGAGAGCTTGGAACCTTCCTGACGGCCAGATGGTCTGGGAGTCTCTCCTGCCAGGCACAAAGTCCTCCAAGTCGTTGTTAGTGGTTCCGGTCAGTAACTTTCTTACTAGTGGTATTTGTTCTTTACCGAGCTTTTTTATATAACTCTCTCTCTCTCTGCAGGCCAACTTGAAGGTTGATCTGGACAGTCCGATTTTCGTTTATAGTGGTTCATGTCTACATGCTATTTCCAGCATAGATGGAGAGCTTCTTTGGAAGACGGATTTTGCAACTCACGGGTTTGTTCAATCTTCGAACCTTCATTTACTTTTTTTTATTCATTGTCGTAGCTGGCTCGTGATATATTTTCTGTGCAGCATTGATGTCCATCAGTTGATCCTTCCTAGTGCGAGTGCTGCAGTTCATGCTGTAGGAGTTACCGATTTATCTCACTTTCATACATACGAAGTCGGTGTTATGAGTGGCGAGATACTCAAACATACAACCGCATCATTTCCCGGAGGTGTTTATGGGGAAATCTTACCAGTTTCAAATGACAGATTTGTTGCATTGGATGCTTCACGCTCAGTTGTGGTATTAATAAGCATACATAATGGAAAAACTCATCTTCAACAAACACATGTCTCAGATCTTATTCATGGATCTTCTTGGGACACGGTTATATTACCTTCAAAGCTTTCAGGAATATTCACTGTAAGCACAGATACGTGCATTGCTTTTATTAAGGTAACAGATGAAGGGAAATTACATGTAATGGAAAAAGTTGATAAGAAGGTGGTCGTTAGTGATGCATTGCCTCTTTCAGAAGGCGAACAAGCTTTTGCGCTTGTTCAACATGGAGATAGTAAGATTCACTTATCTGTAAGGCTTGTTCATGACATGAGCAGTAATCACCTTAAAGAAACTGTCAAGATGGACCACAATAGGGGATTTGTGCATAAAATTTTCATCAATAGCTATGTTCGGACAGATAGATCTAATGGTTTTAGAGCATTGATTGTTATGGAAGATCATTCACTGCTATTGTTACAACAAGGCGAGATTGTCTGGAGTAGAGAGGACGGACTTGCTTCTGTAATAGACGTGACAACAGCGGAACTACCTGTTGAAAAGATCGGTGTATCGGTAGCAAAAGTTGAGCACAGCCTTTTCGAGTGGCTTAAGGTATGAACCTCTTGCTTTCTATAGCGATACATATAACTATTTTTGTGCCAATTGCGTGTCTATAGACATTTACATGTTATGGTTTTGAAGCATGTCATTGACGACTATTTTTTTTTTGTTGTTGAAGGGTCATGTGCTGAAGCTTAAAGGTACTTTAATGCTTGCAACACCAGATGAATTAGTAGAGATACAAAAGATTAGGTTACGGAGCTCTGAGAAAAGCAAAATGACCAGGGACCATAATGGGTTCCGCAGACTACTGGTAGTGCTTACAAAAGCTGGGAAACTTTTTGCATTACATACAGGGGATGGCCGTGTTGTCTGGTCTAGCTTACTGCAATCTCTTCGCAGCTCTGAACAATGTTCTCAGCCCACTGGTCTTAAGTTACACCAATGGCAAATCCCGCACCATCATGCACTGGATAATAGCCCATCTGTTCTTGTCGTTGGTAGATGTGGACTCTCTCTGTCTTCTCCTACCGCAATGTCGATCGTTGATGCACACACTGGAAAAGAGATTCAAAATATGGTTCTGACGCATTCCACTGTGCAAGTGATTTACTTACCATTCAGTGATTCAAACGAGCAGCAGCTTCACTTGCTGATAGATGCTGATAACCGTGCTCATTTGTACCCTAAAACTCCTGAAGCTGCTGAGATCTTCCAACGTGAGTCTGGAAACGTGTATTGGTACTCAGTTGAAGCTGAAGTTGGTATCTTGAGGGGTTATGGGGTTAAAACCAAATGTAATCTTGACGAATACTGCTTTGAGGCAAGGAATTTGTGGTCTGTTGTGTTCCCATCAGAATCGGAGAAAATAATCGCAACAGTGACGAGAAAAGCAAACGAGGTTGGTCTGTTTTTCTTTTTTATATATGTTTGTGGTGGCAAAATGTGTGGGTCGAGCAGGTTGTGTAACGGGTTAAAATGGGTCAATTTTATGGTACCTGAAACACCTTTTGTTCAAAGTTCTTATATTAACTTGTCAGATTTGATCACGGGAAAAAGAAAAATGCTCTACATTTTGAATAAATTGATATAGTGGGTATATGCATAAAAAATACACCTTGGCCAACGTTACCTTTTCTGGTTTTGTCCATTTGACAGTCATGATCAATGGTATGAAATTGCCAGCTCCAAAAAGTTGAAATGTTAAATTAAATATTTATTGGTTCAGGTTGTTCACACTCAAGCAAAGGTGATTGCTGACGAGGATGTCATGTACAAATACATATCAAAAAATATGCTGTTTGTTGCTACTGTTTCACCCAAAGCAAGTGGTCCGATTGGTTCGGCAACTCCAGATGAAGCAGTGCTGGCGGTCCATCTTGTAGATACTGTAACTGGTCGCATATTGCATCGCATGACTCATTTAGGATCACAGGGTCCTGTTCATGCAGTGAGTATCAATATTCTCTTTGCAATTAATAAAAAGTAAGTAACTTGGATTTATAAATGAACCGTCTTCTCTTCTTTTCTGAAGGTCCTTAGCGAGAACTGGGTTGTCTACCATTACTTCAACCTACGAGCTCACAGATATGAGATGTCTGTTATTGAGATTTATGATCAGTCTCGTGCGGTACTGCTCTATATACTTTAAAGTGTGTAGCATTGTATCTTTTTGTATATGTATTTTTCTAATTATGATTACTATCCACAGGAAAACAAAGATGTTTTGAAGCTGATTGTTGGAAAACATAATCTCACGACCCCCGTCTCATCTTATTCTCGGCCTGAGGTTATGACAAAATCACAATCTTACTTTTTCACACATTCTGTGAAAGCAATATCAGTAACTTCAACTGCAAAGGGTATTACTTCCAAGCATCTTCTTATTGGCACAGTTGGCGATCAGGTTAGTGTGGAATATATTGATAAATAAAATGATTCTTTTATAATTTATACATTATCTTAATGAAGTTAATCATTAGGGCCTTAATCAACTCTGGTGTAAATTTGTAGGTATTGGCTCTTGATAAGCGTTTTGTTGATCCACGAAGATCACTTAACCCCACACAAGCTGAGAAAGAGGAGGGTCTTTTACCTCTGACCGATGCTTTACCAATTATTCCTCAGGTGAGTGATTTTGTCTAGATACATACTAGGGAAATTACACTGTTGGTTCCTAAACTTCTTGTGGATTTCGCATATGCTCCCCAGGTCTGACAAATTATGCCCGACCTTCCCCTCGTATTCGTTTCATAGTGTCAGTGGTCCAAACCACAAACAGCCGTTAAAATATATTAGAATTTAATGGCTTCGTTCAGGTTTTGAGTTGCTCTCGAGAAAACACTCATTTCCCCAAGTAACCGAATATAAAACTTGATCCCATTGTAACTTAGATTGCCCCCATATTTATTGGATTAGACAGGATTACAGGCTGACCCGGACTGTAAATAGAATAATAGAATATAAGACCCCCACAAGTTTTTTTTTAAGATTAAAATATATTAGGAAATGAAACCAACCTCTCCTAAATGAACCACTCTAGGTTAAAGTTGGTTACATGTTAATGATCAAAAGTGAATCACATGCTCCTAAATGAACTGTATAGTTAAACCCATTTTGAACATGTGTTGAAACTGGCATCTTTAGTGGTGTTATGCTTACGCATTCAACAACTCGATGTATAGTTATGACACTAAAGAAAAAAATTATTTATCTGTGCAGTCATATGTTACACATGCGCTTAAAGTAGAAGGTCTTAGAGGCATAGAAACGGTACCTGCAAAGCTGGAGTCGACAACCCTTGTGTTTGCATACGGAGTGGATCTCTTCTATACTAGGCTTGCACCTTCAAGAACATACGACTCACTTACTGAGGATTTCAACTATGCACTGCTTCTTCTTACCATTGTTGCCCTTGTTGTGGCTATCTTTGTAACATGGGTTTTGTCTGAGAGGAAAGATCTGCAGGACAAATGGAGATAAGTTGCAGAATTGCTCCTCACATCTGTTATAAGCTCTGCTTCCGTTAACATGTTTTAGATATTTGATCAGTCCTTTTTATAGCCTGCTACTAGATTTTTTGTTTTGTTTGTAAAGTTAAGTAGTACTGGAGCTGTACGATACACAATTTTTGACACTGCAATTTGTCGTAGTAACGAAAGAGCTATAGCAAACACATTTGTGAGACTTGTATTTATTTCTTACTGATGCTCTCTTGGCGTAAGTTTTGAGATTGTTCTCCTTTCTTTGTCTGAACCCATTGCAATCGGAAATGAACAATGTCATTGAGTTTCGGACTTGAGAAGATTGGCTTTCAGATCGGAAGCTACTGTTGTTCTGACAATGACCAAGAATTAAGTCATGTTGGTGTGTGGATCTTTTCAGATGGTGTTTGACGGAAGTGCGGTGGTGTAGAGGTGTTCCGGCATTGGTCGCTGTGTGTGTGTGGTTGGGTTTAAGTGTCGGGGTTAAATTACACCTTATATCTCATCTTCTATTAGTAACCAAAAATCTTCACTATCAAATAACCACATGATTATTATTACCTTAAGCACCTATCTAATATATCATATTAGAGATTATCTCTACTATCTTAAGACTAAGCCTCCTCACAAACCTAAATAGGCTATGTTTGGCGCGGAGCTTTTTGGGGCAATGAGCGGTGAACAATGAGTTTTTTGATTTTTATTGTTCGTTTGGCAAAGAAGCGGTGAGCTTTGCTATTTTTTAGGAATGCTCATTTTTCCGATGGTTCTTTAAGAACGCTCACAGCTCTGCTCACTGCTACTACTCACTGCTATTTTTACCAAACACACCCATTATCAACTTTCCGGCCTCTTGAATTTTCAAACACTCATACGGAATTCTCCACTCCCATTTTCAAACACAGCATATATAGATAATTGAGTTTGATTTAGAGTTAAAAATAAAATGTAATAAAATAAAAAAATAAAAAATAAAAGATAATCAAAGATTAAATAGGACAATCTTAACCACTCATTTTTCAATCAAAATAAAAATGCCATTTACAACTTATCTTTTAAAAATTAAATACTCCACTCACCTTTATTGTTTTGCTTACTATTTTAAGAGTTATGATACATAGGCCTACATAATAGACCTACAAATAGGCCTACACCATTCATATTTTGACAAGTGTCAAACACTTTTTCTCTCTCTTCATATTAACCAATCAAAATTTCAATTTCACCAATCATAGTTATAGGTCTATTTTTAGGCAAACCATTTAGGTCTACAAATCATTTTTTCTATTTTAAGAGTTATGATACATAGGCCTACATAATAGACCTACAAATAGGCCTACACCATTCATATTTTGACAAGTGTCAAACACTTTTTCTCTCTCTTCATATTAACCAATCAAAATTTCAATTTCACCAATCATAGTTGTAGGTCTATTTTTAGGCAAACCATTTAGGTCTACAAATCATTTGCTTACTATTTTAATTCGTTCCAAAACATTGTCCAATTTCTTAAACAAAAAGTTTGAATTTATTGATTTCCATATTTTATCTATGTTATTCATTTTTATAAGGAAACTATTTGGTATATTTAATGCATGTAAAAGGTAATTTTGCTTTCTAATCATTAAATGTCTACATTCATTGTATCTATCATAAATTATAAATTTTTTGTTGGTGGACTATTAAAATGAGACGGAAGGAGTATCTCATAAACCGTTGATCATTAAGTATAACTAATTGCACCATCGTATCGATCATAAAATCAACTTTCATTAGAGAGGCACTTCTATATATTTTCGTCCTTTTTTTTTTTTTTTTTTTTTTTTTTTTTTTTTTTTTTTAATGTTTGAATTTACCCCATAAAGAATCACATGTACAGTTTGTAATATGAACAATTACATAAGATTTTTTTATTTGAACTCTAAAACTCGTATCACATATCACATTTGATTTCGTATAGTCTAATATTTTATACCCATAAAAAAAACGAAAAAGAAAAATCATCGAAAGTATCGAATTGTACATCTACTGAAAATCTGAAATATAAAAAAATTCTCATTGCGATAGTGTATTTTTGACGTTTACGATTTACCGTTTGTAGAATACGAAAAGAATGTGGAAAATTAGTTTTTTTGTTTCTATGAAAAATAAATAGTCTGGATTTTTTTTTTTTTTTTTTTTTTTTTATTATTTTTTTTTTTGCAATTTTTTTTATTTTCCATTTATTCTCTCTCTGCATATATGAAGTAGAACATTTATCATTTTAATACAATTTTAGAAGTAAGTAAATACTAGACGCAAATGGAGAAAGTAGAAATGAAAGGATGAGAATTGCCGCGTGGAGTATCTATCTCAATTGCCAACTTTTCCTGTCTTCCTCGTATACTTCATTCGGACATGAGTCATGACATGTCATATCTCATCTGTCATGTTTTAGATAACACCAAATACTAAATTTGACATTCATTCAATAAGGTGAACCACAGCTTCTCCTGTCACTTTTATATTCCTTGTTCCAATAATACAACAACAACAATATTAATTAACAAAAGATGATAACAACAATCCGATCATCAAAGCCACTATTATCATCATTATTCTCTTCTTCTTCTTCTTTGCAACGATCATCATCTTTTTCATCTCCAAACTTTATTTCTTTCCCATCATCCATCAACGATAATAGTCATTATTCCAAATACAACAACATCCACAAAAGAATGCTTGCTAGTACTATTTCACATGCATCATCCCTCCACCAAGTGGTACAGGTATTTATTTAGGTCTATAAGTGATCATGTTTATAATTTTTTTTAATGATAATAAAATGACTAACTTCACAAAAATCCATGTGGATTTTTGACAAAAATTTATACTACATGCCTAACTTCACAAAAATCCATGTGAACCCCCAGAACACCCCCTTGGGTCAGCCTTGTATTTATTTATACTAGACGATTACCCGCACATAGCACTAACTATTTAATAGATTGCATTGCCTTTTATAAGTAGAGTATTTTAGTCTAACAACATTACTCATTTTTCAAGTTTTTAAGTTTTAAACAAGGCTTTTTCTAACTTGTGTCATCATGGCATTTGTTAAGGGACAATTAACTAACTTAAATTACCATGTTTAGATGTTAATTTACATTAATATTTTTCTAATTCTCTCTTAATTACCATGATTAACTTTGTTTTATTTAGAAAATAATTCTATTTTAGGGAATAATTTAGTTCAATTAATGCTTTTAAACAAGTGCCATGGTGGCACAAATTAGAAAATCCTTTTAAACAAATGTGTTCTCTCTTTATATATAGTATAGATATAGCCTAAGGCGTTTGGTCTAGTGATATGTGAGTTGCCCACCAACCTAGAGGTTGTGAGTTCAAGCCTCGCGGGAGTCATTTGTGAGATATGTGGTATAGGTGTGAAAAAATTGCAAAAAAAAATAAAAATATATAGATATAGATATAGATATGTTTCACTACTAGTTTTATTTTTCCTAATCCTGCTATCATCTAATTGGGAGGATTTGCTTCTTTACTTTTCTACGGTGTTATTTCTTCATTTTCAGTGTATTTAATATTTACTACAAGTTTGTTTGTTTCAGGGACAGGTTGGTGATTCATTCTTAAGGAATATCCTTTCGAGTATGGAGCACGTTTATTTGAATCGAAACCCAACTGCTAAGGCCATTTTGGACCTTACCACTAATCATCATAATCAAAGTAGTATATGCTATGATCATCTTGCATTTCGGACTTTTGGGGTATGTATACATATTCAAATCCCTCTTAGTCACTAAACAACTATGATATTGTAGTGTTACTCCTAACATGACATGTACGTACGTGTAGGTTGATGGTCATGGGATCGAGTCTATGTCAAAGTTGTTTCTTGACTTTGGTTACACTCAAATGGAAGAGTTGACATTCCCAAAAAAAAAGCTCAGAGCACTCTGGTTTTCTCCTCCTATTCCTAATGGCGGAGGAGAAGGCCGCGGAGTTTATGGACCATTGCCTAGAATCTTTATCTCTGAGCTTCTCGTGCATCAAATGAGTCGGCAAGCCCAGGTTTGGCTTGGCTTGATTTTACTACCCACATTCTCCTCTCTTTTGAATTAATTGATATACTTGTAATACAGGAAATCATACACAAGTATGTGGGGCTATCGGGTGCTACTGCTGGACACGAACGCAGTGCCCTTGCAAGTTCTCTTGGTTGTTTGACATGGCCAAAACCATCCCATTCAGAATTCCAACAGTTAGCTAGGTTTGCTTTCTTTTCATACCATAACTCACTCATGGATCATACATACACAGTTTTCACCAACAGTTAGTTTGTTTTTATCCAGAGAAAGCGAGTACGCAGCATGGACCCTTGTTAATGGATACACCTTGAATCATGTCACCATATCCGTCCATAGACTCAAACCTCCCTTGAACGACATCAACGACTTTAACCAATTCGTTCAGGACAATGGTTTCAAGCTGAACTCTGAAGGGGGTGTTCTAAAGGGTTAGTTTTGTTTTCTGATTCAAAATCAAAACCATTTGTAGAGTAGAATAATAATCTTTGGAATTAATGTTGGGATTTTTTTTGTGATTGTCACAGTGAGCCCAGATGGTCTACTGCTTCAAAGTTCAACAGTTGCAGATTCTATACTGTTCCAATTTTCTGATGGCTTCACAGAATCGGTCCCTTGTTCCTATATTGAGTTTGCCCAACGCCTTGTCTTGCCACAATACAAGCACTTGCCCCAACATGAGGTTACACTTTATTTCTTTCTTTCTATTGTGTTGGTTTTCTTCATGATCATAACCTTGGTTTAAAAATGCGTTTTGCGATCCAATGCGCTAAAGGTCCCAAAGGCCAATGCGTGATGCAAATGCGAGCGCATTTTGGACGTGATTCGTGTTAAAAAAAGTTAGAAAAATATTTATACATAGTATATTCCACCAAGAACCAAGTAAATGCAATAAACTTACAAAATTATATTCCACCAAGAACCAAGTAAATGCAATAAACTTACAAAATAAGTTACTAGCATATTGAAATTAGGCTAATAATCCATTTGTGAAACAAATTAGTCAAAAGCAAAGCTTGACATAAACACTTAGCAAAACGCAAGATACTATATTTTCGCTATTGTGTTTGTTTTGGACGTCTTTTAACAAGTTTTATAAAAGCCCATTAAAATATTTGTCTCTTTTATAAGTTTAATTTTGACAAAAATGACCTAAATTCTAGATTGTGACAATTGCGGCCATTGCTAGCATTACACAAATGTGGTAAATTGCAGTCTAATGCGAACTCAATCTGGGATGGCCTTGCGTTAGGCACCATGATGCGAATTTTTGAATGCAATGCAATGATTCGTGCAAGTGATGCATTTTTAAACCAAGATCATAACATCTGAAATGCTTACATGTGTGTAGGTTGAGGAGGCTCATAGACGAGATGGATTTGAGGTGGGTAATGCTGACAAGATATTTGAGAGCACATCCAAAGATCAGTTAACTAGGAAAGCCTGATAAATAGTGCATGTAATTAGAATAAACCCACAAGACAATGAGATACATGGAGTTGTTTGTAAACTTAAAAGTTATTAATCTTATTTGCTCTTCTCAAACTTGTCTGTTTATACTCCTGGACTCGCATATGCGTGAATGCACCTGGTACCTTTGCGATATAGTCAATATAAGGGAAAGAAAATGGTTAAAAGAGGGAACCTGTCATGACATTCATTTTGAATCATTTTTTCATCTTCTGGTTCCCCTTCAACTATACAACATTTTTCATTTTTTCATCATAGTATTTCATCTTTTACGACCAACAGACTCAGCAGTCCGCAATCACTAGCTTGATTGGTATCATCAAAACTACGCTAACAAACCCCGGCGAAAATATTCCAACTTTACATATGTTTTATCTCCATAAACTATAAAACCAAACATATATACAAATTTCAAAGGAACTCATTTAACCTTTTTATCATGTTATGCAAAAAGAATCTGCTAAGTGTTTAGATATCTATAACTGTTATAAGAAGGGGAAAGAAAAAAAAAAAACACATTAGATAGCCATCTCAATCTTATTCTTTCAATGTTGATTGTTATCTGTAATCATGCCATGAAATGCAATGGAGGACATGACTACCAGAAAATAACTCTGCCAAAGGCAATAGGCACGGATTACACCGTATGGTTTTCTAAACTCATATAAGGTGATTTCATGCAATGTCGCAGTGTATGCTAAATGAAATCTCTACTGAAAATTCAACTAGACGTGTCTAATTTCAAATTGTTGATGATTCGAATAAAAGGGTTACACACACAAGAAACACATCTGATAAGCAATGTACAAGTGTTCTTTAAATTTCGCAAACAAGTCCAATTCTCACGTATTTCATGTTGTTTCTTTAGTCACCGGGTACATATAATCTCAATTCATACAAAAACACTACATTTCATTTCCATCAACTAAGCAAACTTGTCTTTGAAGGAAGCACAAGGCCAGTATGAAGTATCTAATCGACTTCAAAAACCATAACATGTCCGTCGCCATTGCCAGCCCCATGCAGCCATAAGTTGTATATATGATCCCTCAACACTTCACTTCAGATGATTCCTGTACTAATGCTGGAAGTGGCGTGTATCTTTAGAGAGTGCTCCGGGACATAGGTTAAGCCTGTTGTCCAAGAAACAAATATCATCACTACCTTTTCATCAAAACCTGTTTCAAACAGGTTTATCTATACATAAACATATTTGGGCTTTGGCCCTATGTTAAACCTTCTAATCTATACATCTTAAAAGGATTTATAACGCGGGATTTCTTCTTTGACCAATCTTAACCCTTATATTATACCATAAAAACCCTCAAAGTATCTATGGTATTATATAAAACATTTATATCCCCACATAACTCAAATTTCAAAATTTATCCAAACCTCATTCTAAACCTCCTTCATATTACCCCTTTTTATTTAAGGGAATAATAATGTGACACCTCCTCTTTACACCAACGTCCCTCCTCCTTCTATTCTACCAAATATAAGCAGTAAAGAATTATTATTATTTATTTATTTATTTTTTTTTTTTTAAAGACTCAAACCAGGTAAAGCCCTCCCTTTTCAGGAGGTTGGCGTGGCCACTTATATCTGAAACTTATTTCAGTACTTAACGTAAATCACCAAGAATAATCTTCTTAAAAAGCAAATCAGCATTCAAATGCCTAAACCTCACTACAAAATTGATATCATGATTTATGACAATGAAACTCAGTAGGAGCCTATTGTAACAGTAGGTGCCTTTTACCAGGAATATCATAAGCTATGATTAAGTATACGAAAAAAATAAAGAGGTGGCATTTGGGTATTTGTCCAACATAGATACTAACTACTACAATTTCTTTCACTTATTGTCCAATATAAGCAAGGGTTTCCTTTGGGCTAAGATTTCAATTCAAACCAGTAAAAATTGCATTTACATAAAGAGGCGGCAGTGGTAAAGAGCATACAAACAGAGTAAGCACAGTTAAAGAATTTGAGCATAATGGTAAGGTACCTTTCTCCTTAACGCTAATCTGTAAGGAATCTAGAGTAATAATTCCATCTGTAAGGGGTAGTAGCTCAAGCTTGATGGTGGCCGTAGATTGAGATGGAACACAACTGATGCAGAAAAAAAGTACTTCCATAAATCATCTTGTAAATCATAACGTTATAATCGCTGTTCAAAAAAAAAAATAAAAAAAATCATAACATTAAAATCACGAGGAAGAAGATGAGTGTTACCCTAGAGGAACTCTACTCTGCAACCACAGGTGCGTGCATCCCAGATCACTTCTTGGAAGTACATCAGTGATGGAAACTGATTGCTCATTAAAGGAGCCCATCTGAGGCACATTGTCATCACTGCGTCTCTGATTTTCTATTATGTTAGATGCTGAACTGAGTCTCTTAAATGCAAAACCCTGTTTCCCAGCTGATGACTCAGAGGAAACATCAATTGAGCTCATAGGTGATGCGGGCGTAGAATTTAAAGACACCACAGAAGGAAGAGAAGTAAATGAGGCCGGAGCAAGCACTGTTAGTGTTAAATCTTCAGATGTCAGATTTGAAGCCTCAAGTGTTAAAACCTGACAATTAATGAAACATTCATGAGCTTCCATCATTCATTACCTGTATCATAATCAAGACTTGTGTTTTCGAGAGTGAAACCTGGACAGGTAATTGAGCAACCCTGTCATCTGAGCCAAGAGTTGGTCTTGACATCTGAGATGCAACAGAGACCAAAAGATCTCTTGACATACGTGGTCGCCAACTTGTTGGCTGCTTGAAAAACAACCTAGATTCTGCATCCAAACTATGTGTTACACGGGATTTATCATAAAATCTTTTTTTTGTGTGTTGCGATACATTCAGGTCTCAGGAAGTAGCTTAATTACCCGTATAGTTGCATCGACATGATATTAGAACTGCATACTTGTCAGCAAGCCCGATATTCGAGGGGCTGTGAGCACTTGACACTGCATTTCCAGCCTGCGACTGTGATGATCGAGGACTTCTATCACTTTGACCCTTACTGTTTCTCCACAATGATGTTGCCGGTTTCAAAATGAAGGAGTGTTCTTCCCCTCTCCTGTCACGGTATGTCAAAACAACAATTCAGTAAAAAGCAACATAGAGCAGGTCTATCTTACCATATAAAATTCACAAATACTAAATCTCATCTGTTAGTTCATTACAAAATTAAATTAGGACTCCCAAAATGATAATTACACATATACTTCCAAGCTCCAAACAAGATACCAAGAATTTTACTGGTGAATTTCATTTCAGTATCATCAAAGAGCTTTTTTAGAGCAATACAAATTTACCCACAATAATTTTTAATGGTACTCCCGATCTTTAACAACCTGGAGATAAATCTATCTATTCAATTAGTGTTAAGAAACAGCAGAGCAACAGTTTTCATCATAATTGCAAAAGCATATGAGAGTAAATCACCCTTGCTGTAGTGGATTAGACCCTATACATATCCCATAACGATAAAGCCTTAAAGTCCAGTAGGTACTATTACTTAACCTTCTATTATGAAAAAAAGAAAGAAAAAAAAAGAAAAAAAAAAAGCATAATAACGGGTTTCATAAACAAGAATGATATTCTAAGATGTTTCAAACCGAAAAGACCATAAATGAAAGTTCTTGTGGTAATGTGAACGTGATAGATCTACATTGAACAAAACGTAATAGCTAAAACTGGCATGACACAAATAAAAAAACATACTAAAACAAAGTGCGAGGACAATAACCTGAGGGCTAAGTCTGGCAAGCTATAGTCGTTGCCTGCTTCAATACATGCAATTGGCAAAGACAAAGGGGGTCCACCCTTGGAAGCCTCCTCATGTATAATAGTTATAGTATCCAAATATATCACAATATCTGGAATGTGTGCAGGAGCAACATTCTGCATAACAGTAAAACCATAAATTTTAAATTAGTAAAACATTAGATAACCTGGTGTGCTTGGAATCACAAAACTCAGTCCTATAAAAAAAGTTTGATTTTAGGAGAGAGTTTGGACCTTTATCTGAACACAAAGAAGGTCTTCTGTATTGCAATCAGCAGCAAAAGAAGAGATCCCCACAGGCTGTATAATTTCAACTTTCCTCCTCCATCGTCTACCTGGAATGTAAATGCCTTCTAGTCCACAGCGAACAGAAAACCTTTCTGGCTCCAGCGGCACACCTCGAAAAGACAGAAGTCCTTCAGCTTCACCTTTTTCATCCTTTCCGGACTTATTAGATGAGAATTGCTCCTTATCTTCTAGATCAATGCTTGGTTTAGTAGTAATGGGTGAAACAGGTGGAATGGTGTTTGGAGGAACCGAGGACATGGAATAACTTCTGAAGTTACCAAACGAAAAGATCGGAGAACCAGATGAGCCTGAGGGATTGATCTTTGACGATGTGCTACGGACAGTGGAATTGGAGCTCAATTGCGGTGGAGTTAAGGAACGAGATGGAGAAGGCAAAGAATTCTCTAAAGGAAGCAACCACTTCAACAGATCTCCACAAGGGTCCTGATTTGAGTAACTTAGGCTTTCTGCAGTCCCATAAGTCAAAGCCCTCTCCTGATATTTTTCGAACTGAATGATTTCTAAGACTGGATCTTTCAAGCAGTCTACACCAATGTTTACCTGTAAAAGCACCTGCATCCTTCCATACAAGAAAATGGAATGCAGATCAGTGATGCATGCATCCTTTCACTGAGAAGACTATATATTTTTGTAGCACTAATGAGATTGACATATAGAATCTATGGACAAAACTTGTGAGTAATGAAATGACATATATGAATGAAGACTAAAAGCTGTAACAAAATAGGATCACTGTATAACTCAACTCTGCAAGGTATATAATAACTAAACTAACATAAGTCACAAGATCCTTGCACTGTTTTGGTTTGATACTGTCCACTTTGAGCGACGATGTGAACACAAAACCTATATATGGTGTATCCCCTACTTACAAGTTTTTCATAATTCCTTTACGTCAGATGAGCTAATATCAAGTAAAATTCAATTCTCGCATTAAACTAGCATTGCACACTATTAACAAGCTAGCAGATTAAAGTATAATAAAGACATACATCGTGCATAGCATTTCAGAAACATACCACTATATCTCCATTAGCAAGTGAGCTACACTTAAAGCCGTTTCGCGCCACTCCACCCGAGGTACTAGCATCAGCACTTCCCCCCTTGTCATCTGAAGCATTAAGGACACTCTTAGCAACACCCTTTCTGGGTTCCACATCATATGAAGTGAACTTCCCTCCAATCATTTCTGTCGATTCTCGGAACGTTTCTTGGGTTTTTCTTTTTGACCAAAGGGGTTCATCTGCCTCAGCAGTTCGTGCAAAAAAATGGGAGTTCCTAAATCTTTCTAACAACATTTCGGTCTGCCGTCTGTAATCCTCCATTCTAAAAAGAGATTCACCCTGTGTAACTTGACCATTTTGGTTTTTGGCGTTTTTACTCATCATTTCGGCAACCTTGAAGGGTGTGATAATTTCAGTGTCCTGCTTAAATGCAGATAAGCATGCTAGTATATGCACTTGTTCTCCTGTAAATTAAAATGATAAATTTATTATAACATTTGTGGCGCAATGGATAATCAAATTGGGGGCAAAATGTGAAAAGGTACCTGGGAAAACAAAGGAACGGTCGAAAGATTTAAAAGAAAGAATATCGGGTTCTTCATTCCAAGTATCGGGAAGTTCCTCTGCAGAAGAAGCAAAATTCTACGTAAAAAGGAATATACGAAATGATAAAAGGCAAAGTGACAGATAATGGGGTGTTCATTTATGGGCTTATGAGCTTATCTGCTTTTGGCTTATGTTTCATAAGCCTAATTTTTTTGGCTTATTTTGGGACTTATATAAGTTTATTATGTCATAACGAATCCCACAAGTTTCAAAATAAGCCAAAATCAAATAAGTTCATAAAACCGTAAATAAGCTCAAACAAACACCCCCTAACAAGTAAAAATAACAAAACTACATACTGCGTGGAATAGTGATCCACCCTTCATGTTCAGAAACATCAATGTGTTTATCATCGACAACAACAGGCGGTTGAGGAGGAGTTGTTGTTGTTCCATTAAAAGTATCATGATGAATCAAAGAAGCTAACGGAAACGGATCTTCAGTAGCAACATTGTCTAAAATAGGTTGCTGAGGTTGCGGGATGGGTGGCGGCGGTGGCAGAGGTTGTTGTTGTTGTTGAGCTGCAGTCGATGATTGGGACCGCAGCCCCAGAAAATTCATTGCCTATCTATTAACCACTTTTATCTGAAAATTGAATAAATATACAACAGGTTATACGATCTGTGGATAGCATCTATTATTTAATTAACATTACGTGTGTGTTTTTATATCAAGTTACAAAATTCACTGCCTATCTAATCTAATCTAATCTAACCATTACATTGATATGAACCCATCCCATACTAGGTACATGTACAACTCACTCCAAAAAACACCTAGACTTATACTTGGCCGATGCGGGATCCTAGTGTTAATAATAATGTTAGCAAGGCGATCTCATGATGATCTAATTAACAGCATAATAATAATAATTAATTAATAAAGTAGATATGATAGGGTTTTGGTTTTGGGCAGAAATTAAAAAGAAAGAAGAAGAAGATGACCTAATCGGAGGTGATGACGTCAGCACCTTTCTTGTTCAATTTGTTGGTCTGTAATTAATTTGTTTCAGATCTGTGTCACTCCCCCTCACTTCTTTTTCTTTCACCAGATTTTTTAATTAATTTATTTATTTATATATTTTAGTAAAATTCATTTTCCTTATTATACCATAACGAGCATGAAAGCCAGCGCGTTGCAGCGGGTTATTCACAATTATTTCGTGATGTAATTTTTTTTTCTATAACTTATTTTTCAAAAATTTTCTTTTATAAGATCTTTTTTTCTTAAAGTTTTTTGAAAATATTTTTTTTTTGAAAATATTAAAAATTTATTATTTTAGAAAAATTAATTTTTTCTCAAAATTAATTTTTCTTTTCGAAATTAATTTTTTTAGAAATTTTTATTTTTAAATTAATTTTTTTTCTAAATTATTTTTTTATAAAAATTAATTTTAAAGTTTTTGAAAATATTTTTTCAAAAACTTTTTTTTCAAAATTTTATTTTTTCGAAATTATTTTTTTCCCAAAAAAAAAGAAAAAAAAAAACTGTAAAAAAAAAATTAAAAAAAAATTATTTTAATTTTTTTTTTCAAATAAAGCTTTTTGAAAAGATTTTTTTTTGAAAATATTTTTTCAAAAACTTTTTTTTTATTGAAGCAAAAAAAAAAAAAAAAAGTTACTGTAGCTGAACTGTGCTGCACTGTAGCGGCGTTCCTTATCGAAGCAAAAAAAAAAGTTACTGTAACTGCACTGTGCTGCACTGTAGCGGCGTTCCTTATCGAAGCAAAAAAAAAAGAAAAGAAAAGTTACTGTAGCTGCTGTGCTGCATTGTAGCATCGTTCCTGCCTTTTTAATATATTGATAATTTAATTTAATTTATAGTATGTTTTTTATGTTATCTTAAAAATAGTTATTTAAACTTTTAATTTGAAGACAATGTATAATTATTGTAACTCATTGTGTTAAGCTCATATAAAGGTTGTTTTGTTATAAGCATACGTGTGAATTTTAAATATATAATATTTAGATTAGATGAGTGGTTGCTATTAATATAGGTTATGTTTGGCGCGGAGCTTTTTGGAGCTTTTTTGGGCAATGAGCGGTGAGAATGAGCTTTTTTATTTTTGATGTTCGTTTGGTAAGAGTGCAATAAGTTGTAGCAATTTTTTAGGAAAACTTTTTTTCCAATGCTTCCTTTTGAAGCTGTGGATATTTACAAGAGCTGTGGATATATTCAATGACTAAAATACCCCCTAACTCATCCCTAATATATCCATATAAGTTTCTTTAAAAACATCGCATCTAATTATGAAAATTAACAGTAGTACTAGTTCTTCACACTACTTTAAAACTGATAATTATTTTATTTCAAGTCTACACAAACTACTTTAAAACAATACATATACGTTTTTTCACCCGGTTAAAACCAACATGCTCCTATTATCTAACACAAACATCAGATTGAAGGTGATGTTTATTGTGGTGTGGTGATGGCAAGGTGTTTGGTGAGGCGGCATGTGACAAAATTGATTCAATATGGCACGTCGTCGGTAGTACATTACTAGTGTATAACGGTATTATGAAATGTCCAGCATGTAAACGTAACTTTATTATTTATTTAGACAATTTTCTATTGAAATATGCATATGTCCTTTTACGTCATTTTACATATATATAAATACAGCTACAGCTATGTTACCAAACGTTTTTATTTAAAAAACAGCTACTGCTCATGGCTACTGCTCACAGCCACTGCTCACTGCTACTGCTACTTTTACCAAACACAGCCATAATCACGTAATAAGTCAGTTTTCCTTTTAGGGCCCATTTGGTTTGTTGATGGGTTTAGATTATTAGGATTTGGGATTGGTATGAAAGAAATTGAGATGAGAGAAAATATATAATAAAATAAATAAATTATTTTTTATACATTATTTATATATAAATTTAATTACAAATTAATTACACTTAATCGTAGAGAGAGGAGAGAGATAAAGAGAAAGAAAAAATGGGATCCACATATTTTTCATAAAAGACACTTCCCTAATGAGGTTTTGAGCAAAGTATTATTATGGGCAATTGGGCATCAGCCCCATTTTTTAAATCTAAATCTTAAAACAAACAACATTTTTCACTTTCACGCCCAAATCTTAAACCTACATCCCTCAACCAAACAAGCCCTTAATATTCAGAATCTCATGCACATACGAAGTTTTGGATATAACAACAACAATAATCATAATAAAAGTGTTTATTTTTCTTATATAAAGATGAGTTTGTGAGTGGTAGTGTGCCGAACCGGCACCGTTTCAATGGTACTGGTTTTTCTCCCGACCAACTATGGAGGTACCGTTCTCGAAACGAGGATATGTCCAGTACAATCATGTTGCGAGTACCGTTTTGCTTAAATCATCAATATATAAACTTTATTTTCACTTGATATTCTAATATTTTTTCTAAACTCAAAATACACTCGAGAAGCTAAACATAAAGGTTGGTTGTATGATTCGAGATTCGCAAAAAAAAAATAATAATAAAGCGTGACATTATTATATATACTAAAAGACAGAATTTGGGTTGCTTCAAATAGTTGTACGAAACAGTGTTTCAAACAGTAAAACAGTAAAGGTGCTGGAGTCAATTGTGTTAATACAAATATCGTCCTAAAAACGTTATTTATATTTTACGATCTTTGCTTAGTTTTGTTAATGACAATTACAAAGTTTATCTTTAAGCAAAAGCATAAATAAGATTAAGTCTTTTACATTTATAGTGATAAGCATTTTACAAACACATTTTCACATCATAAAGTTTTCTAGAAATGACATATACAAGTTTACATGTTTATTTCTTAAAATGGAAACTTTATTAGTTAAATATTAGGATGACATCATGACATGCATCATGTACACAATCTTGGTAAGATTTTGTGATATTTTGTTTAGATCTTCAAGCCAAAGAGTTGACATTTGAAGATATGGAAAGATATGGCAAGATTTTGGAAGATTTGAAGATCTCTTAGCTGGCCTGACACGGCGGATCCAAAGTGGTACACAGACGGATCCTATTTTGGGGATCTGCCGGATCCGCCGCCTGTTGATCAGCTTTTCCTATAAATAGCAAGCTGATCATTTGGCCATTTCATCACTTACATAGCTTAAATTAGATATCCTTTCATTACATATCACTAACCTTTAGCATACTAACATTTCATAGATCTTTCCTTTTGTAGCAAAGAAGATCTCAACATATAAGGATCAACATATTGTTGTCATCCTTTAGTATAGAGTCTGTGTGATCCTGTATTAGCTCACACATCATAGTTACATCTTTTATTCAGTAGAAACTGGTTAGTGTTTTAGTCCTCAAAACACATAGAGTATCGGGAGTGGTTGTACCCTTGTAAAGAACCAAACGGGAGTGGTTGTACCCTTGTAAAGAACTCGATATCTAGCTTAGTGTCGGTAATCATTTAGGCGACGTCAGGTTGGTTCTTCCTTGAACAAGAACCCGGTATTTAGCTTTGTACCAGAAAAAGGTGTAAGCAACGTGTATTAAGGTTTTCTCCCCCAAGAAGGGAGTTTGTTTCTTAGTGAAGAATAACTCTCGAGTTAGAGGCTCGAGGAGTGGAGTAGGGCAAGGATAAGAGTCCTTGTAGCCGAACCACTATAAACATCCGTGTTGTGTGGTTTGATCTTTCCTCTCTTTTCTTATTTACTTATATTACTTGTTTGTGTGCTTTATTGTTTACTTGACTTTGAAATCACAATAAGTAACAAAGCTAATTATACTATATATTAAAAGATGAGAATATTAATATTTTAATGTTACAGTGCATCTACAGTGCAGCACAGTGCAGCACAGTAAAATAAGGCCCAGCCCAGTTTTCCAATTTTCTAAAACTCCAAATCCAATCCGAACCAAAACCAATCCAACTCCAAATCGAATCCGGCCCAGTTTTCTAATTTTCTAAAACTCCAAATCCAATCCGAACCAAAACCAATCCAACTCCAAATCGAATCAAAATCCAAACAGGACCAAAAACAATAAAACCAAATCCTAACCCTACTCCTCAACCTCGCCTCGCCGTGACTCAACAAAAATCCAAACTACAACATAAACAAGAGATTAGAATTAAAAGAGAGCAAAACAATAGGTAACTCGCCTGAGTCAACGCGAGTTGACTCGGTGAGTCACCGATTCAAGACCGAGTCGAGGTTAAAAACACTAGATCCACACATTTTTCATTGTTTTACAAAGGTTTTATAAAAAGTTTTATATTAAAATCGGTTTAATAAAAAAAATTTAGAAATTAGGGTTTGGAAAATAATAACAAAGAGGGGTGGGGGTAAGCGCGTGAGGGGTTTTTATCGAAGAGAAAGGGTGGTGGAGCGTCGGTGTGGTGGCGGCGAGGGTGGCAGTAGGCGGTGGTGGCGCGTGACGGTGATACGAGGCACGTCACAAGCTCACGAGCTCCAGAAATGGTCTAGATACACCGATCTATTGATTCGGAAAAGAAAAGGTATCGCGGGAAAATATTCCGGCGATGGTGGTTGGCCGGACGTTGGATGTCGCCGGCGGTGGGGTGAAGAGAGGGAGAGAGAGATAGCTATGGGTGTGTGTGTGAGAAAATGAAATAAAATATTATTTTAGGGGTATATATAATTTTGAGGGAGGGACTAAATGTGTAAATATGGGAGTGAGGGGAGTGAAACGAAAATAGGGGGCGGCGGGACTAAAACTGCCAACATGGCTAATCTTTTGATAAAAACACCGTGGGACTCATTTGACATACCAAACGGACTCAGAAATTAACGAAACTTGCGCCATTGTTCACGAAATAATTTTTCTGATAAAAACGAGTATAAATATGCATAACTTTCCAGAATTCAATTTATTTGGCAAAATTCGATTCGTTTCACGCTTTCTAGGTTGTGTTCCGGAGGAAATGGGATGATTGGCAGGGTGAAGCTGTTGAAAAGGTTATAACAAAGGCATACAACAAAGGTAGCAAGTTACGTATAATTCGTTCAGCAGATATGATTACACTTTTACACCAGTGCTGTAACCTGTAGATGGTGATGCAGGGAAGGATGGTGACGCTGTGTCACAGAATGTAGATAGTGGTGTGGAGAAGGATAGTGAAGCTGAAACCTGCCTGTAAATAGTCATTAGTAAACATACATGTATACAAAATGACATTTTCGCACTCCTATTAAGAACGCACAAATATACAACAGCGCGCGAAAAAAAAAATTAAAAAAAAAATTGTGCCACAAACACTCCCGCTACAACGTGCGGGTTTCCCAGCTCGTTAATTTTAAACGGTAAAACTATTCAACCCCCCTTCTAGTTTTCCACAATTGGTACCAGAGCGGTGTTACTCAAGATTTTCAAAATATATTGTATTTTAAAAACTTGAAACGATCAATGGATTTTGAAAACTTTAAAGAATGGCAATCTATGCAAAGACCACCACTATTTGAACCAAATTGTTTCATATATTGGAAAAATCGCTTTGAGACATATGTGAAGTCAAAGAACATAGATCTGTGGTATATTATTGTAGAGGGTGATTACAAACCCATAAGTAGTGATATTTCAGGTGGTCGGGATATAGGTAACTCTTTTATTCGTCACAGTGATGAACAAAAGAGGTTGATTGCCAAAAATAATGAAGCCAAAATGATGCTTTACAATGCCTTACCTAAAAAGGAATATGAAAGAGTTTTCATGTGTAAAATGGCTAAAGATATTTGGCAATCACTAATCATCACTCATCAAGGGAACTCACAAGTCAAAGATAACAAAATTGATCTTCTTGTTCAACAATATGAACAATTTGTTATCTCTGAAGATGAGACCATTGATAGTGCTTTTGCTAGGTTTAATACTATTATTACATCACTTAAAGCACTTGACGAATCTTTTTTCTAGTAAGAATTTTGTCAGAAAATTTCTAAGAGCACTCCACCCGAAGTGGAGAGCAAAGGTGGCAGCCATTGAAGAATCTAAGGATCTTTCAAAGATGACACTGGACGAGCTCATAGGAAATCTCAAAGTTCATGAGATGGTAATGGAAAAAGATTCAGAAATAGTCAAAGGCAAAAAGGAGAAGTCCATTGCCTTGAAAGCTAGGGTAGAATCAAGTAGTGATGCAGAATCTAGTGCTAGTAGTGAAGATGAAGAGTATGCCATGACCGTAAGAGATTTCAAGAAATTCTTTAGAAAACGAGGAAAGTTCGGTAGACCTCATCATAAAGAAAAGAAATCCTTCCGAAAAGACCATGATGATAGGAAAGGAAAGGTAGATAAAAAGTGTTTTAGATGTGGAGATTCTAGTCACTTTATAGGAGAATGTCCAAAGCCTCCAAAGAACAAGTCTCAAAGAGCCTTTGTCAGTGGAGCTTGGAGTGATAGTGAAGGAGATGACGATGAGCCTAAGAACGACGAAGTTGTTCTAATGGCTCATGACACAGAAGAGGTATTATCACATTCGGTAGCAAGCTTGATAGTTAAATCATCGGAAAAGGTACAATTTCTCATGACTCTCTCACTATTGATGATGTTACTCATGTAGATATCTTAGGATTTAACTTGCTTAGAATTAGTCAATTATGCCACAAAAAGTATAACGTCCTTTTTGTGAAAATGGAAGAAAAATACTTAAGGATGACATAACCTTAGAAAAAGGTGTTTTGAATAATGTTTATGTTATCAAATTAGATAAAACACCCAAAGACAAACGTTGTCTCACTTCTTTGGACGATATCTCAAATCTATGGCATCAACGCTTAGGTCATGTCCTTATGAGATTAATTCTATCCTTATCATCTAAGGATCTCGTTAGGACCCTACGGGATGCTTTTGACCCGTCTCTATAAAGCCCTCAAACCCATTCCTAGAAATGCCTTAGGTTCTGTTCCCGGCTTTGCTAATTTTGAAAAACCAAACCATGTTTACTCAAGAATTATAAGCAAGCACCAAAAGATTGGTTAATTGACTTAAGACTTTCTTAGTAGACGATACTCTCTACACCAAGAAAAAGGGATCACATGTTATCATAATCCAGATATATGTGAATGACATTATGTTCGGTTCAACTTGTCAAGAGCTATGCACTGATTTCTCACAAATCATGCATGACAAGCCTGAAATGAATATGATGAGGGAACTAAACTTTTTCTCAGGTCTCCTAAAAATGGGATATTCCTCAACCAATCTAAGTATATCAAGGATATGCTTAAGAAATTTGGTCTTGAAGATTCAAAACCCATGAAAAACACCAATGTCTTCCGTACTCCAAACTCACCAAGGATGACGAAAGTAAATCCATAGATAACACTAAATATAGAGGGATGATTGGTAGTTTACTCTACCTAACGACTAGTAGACCGGACATTATGTTTAGTGTTTGTCTATGTGCACACTTTCAAGAAGATCCTAAAACATCCCATCTTAAAGTCGTTAGACAGATAAAGGCACTACACATTTAGGATTATGGTATCCCAAAAGGACAAGTGTAGAAACCATAGTGTATACAAATTTAGACCATCCCGGTAATTATGTTGATAAGGGAAGTACAAGCAGTGTAAGACACTGTTACACTTCATGATTTACTAAGAAACAAACAGCCTTCGCAACTTCAAAATGTGTCAACGAAAAGTATGGATGAAGCAGGCTCTCAACGACTATGGAATTGTACTCAACGACATTCCCACTCTTTGTGACAATAAAGGAGCTATCAATCTTAGCAAAAACCTAGTCAAACACATAGAATTACGTCATCACTTCCTTCGTGACAATGTTCAGAAGAGAAACATCTTAAAGTTTCCTTAAAGGACAACATTGCCGATACCTTCACAAAGCCTCTCAAGAAAAAATCTTTCAACTATCTTAGAATTAGTTTAGGATTAATGGAATCTAGTGAGTAGAATAAACGTTAGCTCAAACCTTAGATTAACCAAACTCGGCAAAAACCCAACTTGTGTTCTGATCCTGCGGATCCAAATGACAACAAGGGCGGAACCCTTGTTTGGGATCCGCCGGATCCGTGGGTTACTGAGATAGTTTTTAACTTATTAAAACAAACATCCTTTACTATACACCATATTCCCCAAAACACACACGGCCCATAACTCACCAAACTCAAAAATTAGGTCATTCTCAACAACCAATTTGTGCTTAATTCATCACTGTAAGTATCCTAATCCTATCTAATCTCTAATCTGATTCTAGGATTCCTATTTATTGCACAAAATCAAAACTTGGGGTTTAGTCATTTTTCTTGTAAAATCATGAGGCATGCTAAAACAGCATAACAAATCATTTTCTTTGTAATTAGGAATTAGATATCATAGTTAGGAATTGCATCTTGTAGTACATTGTCATTATTCATCAAAAACCCCATGAGAAATTTTTGCTAAAATCTTCTCACGACTAGGAAAAATAGTTTTTGGACATTGTTATTACAAATACAAAAACATTATGTTTTAAACATCACTTGCATAATGTCTCTTGAATGCTAAAGGGAATACATAATTAATATGTATTTTCAGGTACATTCAATCATAGCTACATTGAAGTAGGAGCGTTTGGGTTATCTCTCGTTTTAACATAAAACTTGCATAAACATAATTTTCATGCATCAAAAGGAGTCGAGATAACCGCACCTCCACATTGTCCCCATGTAGGCACACACTAGACATATATATATATATATATATATATATATATATATATATATATATATATATATATATATATATATATATATATACTTTTGATAATTTTAACTAAACTATATATATTTTTCGTGTCTAGGATAACTATGCCTCCCGCAACCAATTACGTATTCCAAATCAAGGAACTTGCTTTTATTCAGACAAATGGCCTTTGTCCATTCTAGAATGCAACCTTGGTCGTTCGAATTAAAGGTTTGTGTTTATAGGTTTGTTAATAAATTTATGTAATCTGATATGAGTTAGGATCTACTTGGATGTTGTAATAATATTCATGATATAATGAATATGATAAAAAATTAGGAAGTTTCTGTCAACTGATTTTGACCCATTTTAAGTGTAAGTGAAATTAAAAAGCTAAGTGGGTGTTTGTTTAACCTTATTTATGAATTTATGAGCTTACATGTTTTCGGATTATATAAATCACATTATCACATTGAAGTCGGATAAGAAAAAGAATGAGTTGGTAGCAACCACTGAGCTAACGTAATAAGTTGTGTTAAAGTTGGTATTGTTTTGTTATTCTTATGATTTAAGAGATGAAGAGAAGCAACCACTGAGTTTTAAATTAGATTGCCTATGTAATTCGTCAGCCGTTGACCTAACATAATAAGACATGTTCTTAATTTTTGTTATGTTTCAATTAGTTGATGTTACGTAATAAAAAATATTTTTGCAATTGGTTTTTGCAGGAATGAGTTACAGAGATAAAAAAGAAAGAAGTAGACTCTGACAAAGGGAAAGGAAGGAAAGAGAGACTAACAAGAATAGTAGTCGAAGCAGACGTTGTCACAGGAATAGGGGTTGGAAAAGAGAGTGACTCCAAGATTATGATAATAACAGAGACAGAATATGGGTGTTGAAGGTCTGATCATCACAGGTATAGTCACTAAAAAATAATACGTTGTGCCATATCAGACTCTTTTATAATACAAAAAATTCCTATTAGGTAAGAAAATAGTTAGTTGATACCTTTTTTATTATAGGTATATTCACTAAATAATAAAGATTGTGGTGTATCAAACTCTTTTATAATACAAAAAATTCCAATCAGGTAAAAAAAATGGTTACCTAATATCATTTTTAATTTCAAGCAGAACTTGCTTGCAATGGTATTTTCCCGCCAAAAAATTCATGGACAAAGCTCCAGACAAATCTAAGAAAAGGAATGCATCAGCTATGGGGACTCTCAAGGTGCGTTATGTCTATTTTCTTTATATATTGTATATGTAGCACGATAAGTGAACAAGTAACAGGTCAGATTGGGTTTGGCAAAATATTTATGCAGTGCTATTAATATAGAGGTCAAGCCACTAAAGTGGTTGTTTTAAAATTTAGATTACAACTTCTCAGATCAAACGAAAATGAGCACCTCAATTTTACACCTTTGTTTTCAATACAGAAACTGACCATAACTAAAATAAAAAATTATGATTCCTTAAGAGTATGTACAAATTATGACTATTATTGTTACTCAATTTTATTCAGATATGACACAAACAAGTGGCAAGTTGTATATAATATAAAGAAAAGCCGTATCAAAGCCCAGGTTAAACATGTCATTAATCTACTGTTTTCAGAGATGATGAGTTTCAACCATTTTAAGTCTCATACATCAAATGGGTTAAATTAACGAATTTGACTTAAACGTGAAGACGTCACTTTCAATGTTTTTTAGTGTTAATTAAGAGTCATTCTAAACAGTCATACACATCAACCAAATATGTAATTTTAAAATTTAACACGCGTTTTTAAAAGGTTTCATCAAATTAAGTGTTTATTTTGATAACTAAAGTGGTGATGCTTTTATGATTTTATGGTTTGTAAATATGGTTTCAAGTTTTCTGCTTACAGATACAAATGATTTGTGATTTGCAGCTTATTTTTTGTGTTTTGATTATGGAGTTCATCAAAATTTGTTTGAGTGTTCGATTTATGTTTATACGTTTAATGTTTCATCTTTTTCTCCTTCCTTCTCTTTCAGATTTGCATAAGATATAAGGATCTGCATTCAATCTAAAGGTGAAACTGTGGTGCCTAATAATACTTATCTGCAATAGGTATGTCTTTTCGAATAGGTTAACGAATTGCTGTAATACCGGTATTAAAGATATCAGCTTTCTGAATGACCCTTTTCTTCTAAGTTTATAACATTGTTTGGTTTATTTCAGTTACTGACATTTTAATGAAAAAGCTGCAAGTGATTACCTTTAGTATTGGTGAATTCCCTTCTTAGTTTCTTTCACTGGAAAATCCTTTCTTTTTTACTCAAAAGGAAAATGAAAAAAATCTTATAAGGTATAATCATTGATTTTGAATAAATGTTCCTTCATTATCCTATTCAACACAAGTCTCAATACTCACATACTTTTCTAAAATCAACCTATTTTTGTTCAACACACTTTGATACTTTGAGCTTCCCCTCGAAAACTCATTCCAACGTCACTGTCATTGCAATGGGTTTTGCGAAAACCTTTGCACATATTTCATTGACATAGGAATGAGATTTCGAGCGGAGGCTCAAAGTAGGAAAATGTATTGTCGTATGACTTTCCACCAGCTATAGACTTATTCCATCCAATTTCACATCCTACATGTATATATATATATATATATATATATATATATATATATATATATATATATATATATATATATTATATATATATATATATATATATATATATATATATATGATAAACCATCTGTATTCAACTATAAAAGCAACGACAAATGTTGTACATCGCATGTCAATATTAGGAATTGAAAACTATTTGGTATTTTTTATTTGTCGACACTAACACTTGATGCTCTGTGCCTATGATAATAAGTTTTTTTTTTTGCATATTTGTACCTGCAGTTTCAAAAAAGGTCTTGATCACGAATATGATACAATTCTAAAAGATAGATGCGAAACAAAAGAGAATGTTGTGACAAGTGATTTGGTGCAAATTACTTCTTCGCACCATCCTCTTTTGTTTCCCATCTATCTTTTTGAATCGAATCGTATTGTTGATCAGAATCTTTTGTAAAACTACAGGTACAAGCATGCGTAAACAAACTTACCATCACAGTCACAGAGCACCAACTTTTAGTATCGAAAACTAAAGAAAATCAGATACTTTTCATTTCCTAATATTGACAGGCGATGTACATCATCTGTGGCTGCTGTTATCGTTAAATGTACGCGACATATTTTACAAGTTTATTATTTTTGATAAACAAATTTCCGCATTAATTAATTGTTATGAAATTACACAAAAGCAATATGTATATATTGCTATGATTTGCATTGTCGTACCAACAACACCCAACTCCATGTCTTACTGATTTTCTGAAAGACCATAAAAAATTGTGAAGATGGTCAATTTATCAAAAAAAAGCCCGGTTGTCGGAAAACACGTTGTCTCTAGACCCACCTGCGTTTTTTTATGCTTTTCCAAAATGAACTTTAATTCCATTTCCTGCTATATTTTCATGTTTCAAAGATGGCAGAGCAGATAACAAAAATCCATAGACGTTCGTTAAAAAAATAATTTTTTACCATAAGAAACATAAAAACTACCTGGTATTTTTCTATTCGTCAATACTAACAGTTAATGCTCCACGCCTGTTATGGTTAACTTTTTTCTCCATATTCATAACTGTACTTCCATAAAAAACACTGACCAACAATACGGTATAATCGGTAAAGAAAGACGAGCAACCGAACAGAACGCTGTAACAAGTGATTTGAAACAAATTACTTCTTGGCAGTGTATTGTCCCGTTTCCCATCTTTCTTTCATAATTGAACTATACTGTTGGTCACTCAGTTTTATGTAATTACATATGTCAATATGCAAAAACAAATTAACTCTTGGAGCCATACATCATGAACTATTAATATTGACAAAGAAAATAATAGCAACTAATCTTGGGCCACTCTTAAGATCAAGAATTTTTTTTATATCGCACGCCTTACGCTTTTTGTTATCTCCTCTGCCATCTTTGAATAAAAAAAATTTCCTACCATTATCTCTACTTCAGTTATTCAAAGAATCCTCACTTCTAAAAGATTTGTATAAAATAGGATAAGATACCCTATTTCGCTTCCCATCAATCCCCCAGAATTCAATCATATTATTGATTAGTTTCGTAAATCGAATTCCCCAAGCAGCCTTCATCAACAATAGGGCACAATTCTAAAAGATACGTCCAAAATGGGATAAGATAATGTCACAAGTGATTTGGTCCAAATTACTTCGTCACACTATCCTACTTCATTTCCCACTAATCTTATAGAATTCAATCGTATTGTTCATCAGTTATAAACCCCAAATCACTGTCTCACATCTTCTTCAGTTACATGTCTTATGTATTCTGTGTATGCTCATATTCTGACCACCGGACTCATTTCCGAACCATCCGCCAAACTCCTCCAGGGCTCCAGCCACAAGGTACTGTCTTTTTTTTAATTCATGTTTTATTTGATTTTAATTTTTGATGAGATTGTGTCTGTCTTTGGATTTGGTCATACTTTTGTGTATTAAATTTGTTACTTTCAGGCAAAAAGAGGTTTCCATTAGCTTCAGAATAAAGGGTTTAAATAAGGTATGCTGTTTTTTATTACTGATTTTCAATTTTGTTTGTTGGTTAATTTATACGAAATAAAAGAGCAGCTACGAAGTAGGAATTTGAAACCCTAGAGAGATAGATACATGGTGACTTCTTGTTGTGGCTAATTGGTTTGAATTCGTGACGTGTTAGGTTACCAGTGGAACTCAGTACATTGAAGACAACATTGCCGTTCCATGGTGCTATTGCATAGTCTCTTTATGAAACTGACTATTTGAATGCCAGTGGCTTATGATAGTTTGACAACCAGTTTTGTTATCAAAGGTATGAAACCAATTATTCGAATTTAATCATATAATTACAAGAAACTGCTCATCCAAACATCAACAACTCATAATTGTATCTTAACATTAATGTTACTAACAATCATCAGATATTTGGTTCCAAAATGCGTATCAGGCAGATTTTGGTCTCACTAAATGGGTACACGCACCGACCTACATATAACCTGTACTGATGTTTCTGCCACATTCAGGTCCGTATCTTTTACTGAGTTCTTGCATACACTTTATGTGCCGAGGCTTCCATAACAATGGTTCTTTATGCGCTATAGAAACGTGATATTCAATTAACGACAGAAGTATCAAATGTTCCTACTAAACTTTGTTCAAGTTAACAACTTTATGTGCTTTTATGACTTAGTTTCTAAATGTAAACCACATACTCAAATACCTTCCATTCTCTAAATAATTATTATACATTAGCTTAATTTGTATTCTTATGTAGCTTAACGCTTATGCAGATGATTAAGGCACAAAACAGGATCAAGAAAGCGTAAACAAAAAAATCAGTACAACATATCAAGATAAACAATGATCAGAAACTACAAGAAGAGTTACCATATTTGACGAAGCAAGAAAGGTTAGTCACAATATTTAACTTAACACAAAGCAACTACTCACATACCATTAAACATAAATACATAACTACAAATACAAACCACACCACCACACCAACATGAACAAAACAACATACCCAACAAGAATTCATTTGATTATAATCCAGATACTCACAGATCCATTAAACCCCTAAGCTTCTGAACAAAGATCTCTTTATTACGAGCGTTTAGTTCCAGCTCAGCAGTCATGATGCGCATTTGCAACACCTTTTGCTCATCTTTCGATTGCACTTCTCTTAGGAATTCACCTGTTTTTTGAGCATAGTTATTCCCGATATTATCTAACTCCTCAATAAAAGCAGCCCTTTCACGCATTACTCCAACCAATCTACCACATAGCTCATTCATTTGTTGCGCCATTTGAATATCTTCAATTCCAGCTTTATGACAATATAGGATGAATATTGCAGACCAGTTATTCGAATTGGCTTCAATTCTAAGCTGATCACACCTAGGATGTCTAGACATCTTTTTTTCCTTTGTCACAAGTTAAAAACTGAAATATGCATATTACCACACACCATTCCTTTCTTAAATAGGAAAACAACACTAAAAAAACAAAATTCCTTCTTTTTTTTAAATCTTTTTGTTTTTATTTATTTATTTAAAGATAAATACCAATTTTTTTTATACCCACTATAAACACTCAACACACCTACACCTATAATACTATTACTCCCTTCAAATCAAGCAGGCTACCATCCAAAATAATTCACAATTATTACCCTGCAAATTTTTAAAATTGCCAAAAATAATACAGTCCCAGCTGTTCCTTTCATTATATTATTATAGTCTAAATCTACAACCTTCCGGATCAAACCAAAGTGACCACCTCAATTTTACACCTTTACTTTCAAAACAGAAATTGAACACAAGCCAAATTAAAATTTTTAATTTCTTATGAATATAAACAACTAATAACAACAATAAACAGAAGTATCAATTAGCGTTTTATTACATACATACATAATTCAAAAGATAGAACCATGCATTAATGGCGACAATCCTACAATCTCCTCAGTTAAAAGGCCTAACACTTTAATCCATATGGACTTCAGATGGAGCACGTTGTCTTTAGTATTATTTTCTTTTCTACAATGATATACTTATTTCGGCTAAATATTTACCACACTAATTAATATAACTGCATTTTGTAGGTCTACTAAGAACTCGAAGAACAAAGAAAAGTAGTGGACAGAAACCGCATTGCAAAGCTAACTATGACAGACTTCCCATACCAATATTCTGCGGCTATGATGAATTTACTCAGAACATACGGCTTCAATTGAACAGGATTGTTAAGATAAATTTTGGTATAGCTTATGTGCAGCCGGAACATGATGGGTGAAAGCGGTCTGTATCTTGGCGGGGCATCACGACTAGGTCCGTGTTTGCAGCCATGACAGGTTCGCATACTCTTTTATCCGGTTACACCTCATTCTCCTTTATAATGTTTTCCATAAGGCTATGATGATGTCTGTAATCTGACACACATAAACTATGTCTTGGATGATTTGGCCGTAAGCTGGCGGGGCAACAACCGGATGGCATAGTTTAAATACTTACTATGCAACCGTGTTTGTTTGCAGCCATTACGCAATAACGATTATTTTATGACTTGAATCCTACATACAGATCTGAGCCAGTTATTAAAAAAAAAAATGGCCTTTGTATCCATTTGAAGAACACATAATATTGTAATAGAGTGTCTTGCTATTTTCAATCAGAAAAAGGAAATTTGAGGATTTTTTTTTTTTTTTTTTTTTTTTTTTTTTTTTTTTTTTTTTTTGTAAAGAGATACAACTAATACATGTACAATAATTTCTGCTTAATCATTACATAGAATTTAATCTTTACTGATGTAATACTTTGATTGTAACTTATATTTATGGTATAAGATAGAATATCCATTTGTCAAACAATAGTTTACTACACAAAATTTGCACAATTGTTGGACCAAAGCTTGGGTAATAACTTTGATGCCAACCTACAACACTGTAAAAGTTCAATAATTACATAACATGACCATATTAATGTTTTGTTCTTCTCTAAAAAACTGCTTCATGGTATCGAAGACGTGACAAAATGTCTCATAACGCAACCTTACATAATAATATCTTGATATGTTGTAGTCAACATTTTTTAATCTCTCATCTTAGCTTTACCTTTTGATCTTCGAGTCTTTTATTGATAACCAAATCTCAATATCCATTATATGAGCACAAAAATCTCTCCATCCTTCCAGATTCATTGATCCATTCTAAAAAAATGGTCACAATTTTCGCTCACAATCAAACACCTTTTTCATCATCACTTTTCATCATTCAAATCACCAAATTCATAACCAAATCTCAATAAAATCTTCCAAAAATTTAAACCCACGCTCGAAATAAAAAACCCACAAAAAACCTTGAACCAATTTCAATTCCATCCCATAAATCAAAAACCCCCAATTTCTAAGGTTTCAAAACCGTAAGGCACCATGTTTACAACTCAACAAAGAGTAATTAGATAGTACTTTTTTGATAAATTGTACCTTTTTTAATCAAGGAATAGTTTGTATATTGTTATGATGAATGGATTTTTTTTTTTTTTTTTTTTTTTTTTTTTTTTTTTTTCGGATTGGATGTGATTTAATGTTGCTTTTTGACACACGTTTCGTGAGACAGGAGGTGATCCATTTAGTGTAGCTACTAGTTCTTTGGAGCATATGACTGTTTAAAACACTATTTTACTGTTTGAACCACTGTGTGGTACAACCTTTTGAAGTAATACTTTGTCACAAAACATACAATAGGTTACTGATAAGGTTGATCGATACACTGATAAGGTGGTTAAACCTTCGTTCTTTGTGTATGTGATAAGTTGAGTTAATATGATCAAGTACGAGGAATTTACTCAATCACACTTAGAAGGTTATTTGTGTTATGGAAATGGAACAGTTATGCTTGTGTATGTAGAACAAAGAACATGCAATGTTATCACCAAACGATTCAATATTATTCAAGATAATACAAGTGATCTTCAATATCACTAGGGTTACAAAAACCTTGAATCTTATATTTTCTACGACTTGTGATATTTGTTCTATATTCTTGAGAGTTATATGTTTTGCACTTATCTATTCGTATATGTATTTTTCACTAGTCTAAGATCTTTCTTTTATATCATAAGAAAGATCTTTTACAATATTGTTAAGTCTAGTCGAACACTTGCTTTGAGAGTGTCAGTCATTAAGATACAACTTGTTCTGTGAATATAACATTATGACTGATCACATGGGGTAAGATATTATCTACCGTATATTGTTGACTTAAATACACATAATATCTTTTCATACTTATCCACTCAGCAGCAGAATGTAAACGCTAGCAGCAGAATCCTTCAGTAGTAGAATGTTAAGCCTAGCAGCAGAATGTTTAACGCTGGCAGCAGAATCAAACACTAGCAGCAGGAACCAAATACTCTAGCAGCAGAATCATACTTAGAGTATTTCTTTGAATAGAACCCGATATTAAACTTCTTGAATATTTAATTCCCAACAGTTACCAACTAATTAGTTTCAATTGCTACATGGTTAATTATTATAGTAACAATCATATATATCAACAATTTAAATTGTGGTTTACCTAAAATTACTAAGTTAATTACAAGTATTACTACAAGACTATTATGGGCCAAATTGTAACTGACATTCAAGGAAGACAAACTATGTTATACATGCTACCGTTCATAATCCATACGTTACACAAGATTGATAGATCGAGTACTGTTTGAACCACTATAAAAACTGTTTATCGTGTAATTAATCCCATAATCCTAGAAAATCCCAGACAACACCAGTGTTATTCACCTACAAAGCTCATAAAAATTATTTCTTAATGAACGATCTAAATAACCAAAAATAAATACAACCTTTATACAATAAACATTATAAACCAACAAACATAAAATGTTCACACAAACTCACCCGCCACAACGCGCGGGCTTCCAACTCGTTTGGACTAAACCTCACACTTAACGTTAGTTTAGTTTAATATTTGCGCAACTGAAAAAACACATTAATTACCATTACCAATATATACAATTGGCAAAAATGTAATAGGGTCAAAACACTATTTGTTAGAAAAAAAATAAAGGATTTTCTAAAGGGATAATTACAAAAATAGCCCAAACAACCAAGTGATTTTTCTTATCTACCCCGAGATCGGAAAATATTTTTTTTGTCAAGGGCAACCTACACTTTTTTGGGCAACTGAAATTTGGAAGTGTATTTTTTGGGCAACTTGTGTATTTTTTTGGGCAACAATCGACATTTTTGGGCAACTGGGGACACGTGTCATCATATGGGGCGAGTTGCCCAGTTGCCCGGGGTACGGGGTAAAAAAAGAAAATCACTTCGATCCATGGTCTATTTTTGTAATTATCCCTTTTCTAAAATGTGCCTTCAAGGTACATGTTAGAACAAATATAAAAGTAAAGTTTCATTCAATTAAATGCATAACCGTATTTAATTAAAGAAATTTATAAGATTAATTAATATGATTTAAATGTGTTTTTTGATTTGTGAGGAAAGTTTGAGTTTAAAATATTTTAGTAAACATGTGCATGAGGCCACATTTTAGAAATTCCCAAAAAATAATGGCTCCGTTATCCATTTAAATATTTTCAAAAGACCTCTTGCCCTATACAATATTTACGTAAATCTCCTAAACTATTAGTAACATTTTCGTGAAACCCCTACGTTATAAAATATTTTGTCATGAACCCGTTATCCACTT
>CP139509.1:150698343-150816668 GCA_021014915.2 Artemisia tridentata subsp. tridentata
GATAATAATGGTAAGGTGTGAAAGGGACTAATGAGGTATTAGAGACGGGTTAGTGGAAAGTCAAAGTATTAGGAGCATAATTATGAACGTGTGGTAATGTTGAATGAGTGTTATAGAATAGTGTGGTGAAGAAATGATATAAATATATACATAATGAGTCCGTGATGAACTTAGTAAAGTTACAAAATGAGAAAAGGGCATAGGGATTGAGTAAATGATGAAATAGAGCGAATTTCTTAAGTACTAATAGCTATAATGAGATGGGCATGTATGAGGTTAAGGTATTGCCATGAAATAATTATATTACAGCTAAGGCGATTAGCTGTAATTATTAATAATGAATGAATGTGATATAGTTGACGACCTATGTAAGGTCTACATGTAAAGGAAGCGAGTGAGACTAATAGAAGAGAGATAAGATACGAGAATAAAAATGTGGTGGATTAAAGACACAAGAAAGAATGATAGGAGTGTGTATGAGATAAAGGCGTTGTCCTGAAATTATCATATTACGGCTAAGGCGATTAGCGGTAATTACTATAATGAATGCATGAGTTACGGTTGGCAATATGTGCAAAGTCTAGATGTAAATGAGTTGAGTAGACTAAAATAAAATGTAAGAATGTGAAGATGATTAATGAAGGCTAAGAATGCAAGAGGTAAAGTAAAGATGTGAAAATAACTAACGCGGATTAAGAATGTAGGATGGTAAAACACATAGAAGTGTGTATTTATAATGAGCAAGTTCATATGCACTATGAGCTTGCGCTCACTAAATAAAATGGATAGGATAAGGGGTGTGTGTGTTAAAATGTTAATAGCTTGGATCCAATGCTATAATGTGAAAGTGATGAAGTGTGAATGTTAATGATCCTTCGGGATGAATGTTAAAGGTGGTATCCTTCGGGATGACCAAGTCAATGAATGATAAAGAATCCTTCGGGATAAAACGTATTGCCTTCACCGGCAAAGATTGCCTACATCCTTGGCATGTGTGAAAGTCCTTTCGGGGAAAATGTTAAAGTAAAGTGGATCCAAGCTAGAAAATGGAAGAGTTTAAATAACGAGTGAAATGTAAAATGAAAATAAAATAATAAAAGTTAGATTGGGAAATAGGAGTAGTAGTGTTATGTCGGGAGTACATAACCATGAGTTTATATTTCTTGATTTACATCGATTGGGACGCCTCTCCATGTAAATGAGGAATTATAAATGAGTGGGCTTATGTGTTGCCGACGCGGCACGAGTAGGGTTAGAGAAGTAGGAAGCGGAAGTTTAGAATTGGTTAGAAATTATAAAGACTAAGATAGGAGGGTTAGAATTTGACCATGACTTTTAGTTGAGACTTAGGAGAAATTTTGATGGGATGGAAGAATTGTAATGATGATATAATGTGAACGTATTAGTCGAGTGTAATTATGCAAAGTCAAATAGTATGAGTTTCTTAAGTATCAAATAGTCAAGAATGAGAGTGAAGGATAAAGCAAGTGAGACGGTGATGTAACGGTAATAGAGCGGATTAGAAAGATGACTAGTGGTAATAAGTATGTCTTGTAAAATCTAAGCAAGAGTTGTAGGGTATAAAGTAATTGGGAAGTGATAAGGATTAAGGATGTATGATATGTTATATTATGCCTAGAGTTGCAGGATCACTTAGATTGTTGCACTAAATAAACTAGGAATTAAGGTGCTAGGAATGAGATGGGTTATGAGACTAAGTCTTGGTTAAAAATAGACAAAAGATTTCAGGGACAAAATCTAAATAAGGGGGATAGAATTGTAACACCCTTTTCCCAGGTGTTGGGACCTCACCCTGGATGAAAATGGATAAAGACCTAATGTGATTGGTTGGTCAACAAAGTTACGTGAAAGTCAAACCCGATAGTCAAGTGATAGTCAAAATATGTGTTATAAAGTGATGGAAAGTATTATGTGCCACAAATAGATAGGAAATGGACCTAAGGGGCTAGAGTTGTAATAGATTAAATGTGTTATAAGTTAGTTGTGACCAAATTAGAAGGAATGAGACTTGAGGGGCCATTCTTGCCATTAGGCCAAATTTGTACAAGTAAATATCTTGAGTCGGAGGATTCTAGCATTTTCCAGGAGATGTTAGTGAGTGTGTCGGTGTTGGAGAGCAAAAGAGGAGGGAAAACCAAGTCTCGATGATTAAGGAAGAAGATGATGGAGATACAATGCTTATAGTCTTCCCTAGCATAATCCACTCCAAGTAAGTATTATAATCTAGTAGTTAATGATGATTATTGAGGTGAGGGTTTATGGATTAAGTGGGTTTTGATCACATGATCATGGGATGATCATGTGATGACATAGAAAAGATGATGGGTAAGTTAAATGAGTTTTATAACCCTTGATTATGATATGTTGTGATAATAAGTTTTGATGATGGTTATGGTTAAGAAGTAATGAAGAAGATGATGATGGCTAGTGAGGATGATGATGATGGTGGTGAAATAATGATATGATAGATTAGCTTGGATATGAGGTAAGTAACTCTCCCTAAAACTTGTATTATATGTGTATTTATCATGTATGTATTGTGGTTGCGTAAGAATATAGGAGTTGGACTTAGAATGGTTTTAAGCTAAGTATGGATGGCTAGTGGTTTGTGGCTAAGGGTATGTAGCTTGTTGGATTTGGACTATTTAAGGTATGTAGTTGGTTACGGTTGTTGTGATTGATAATGGTTATGATATGAGAATATGTGGGATATGGTTTGGATGTTGTAGATTAGAAGCCTTTATGATGGTTATGTGAAAGTATGTGATATATATTGTTTTAATGTTGGGTTACTTACTAAGCGTAAGCTTATTCTTTTAGTTGTCAATGTTTTGTAGGCTTATGCGCGACGGAAGGAAGTTTCATGGATTATAGCATAAGGATTTGGAAGTGAATTCGGAAGATAATAAGTAGTAGGAGCTAGGTAGAATACCGAGCTCGAGACAAGGTTGTACCCCCGAGAGTCTTTCTTTTAGTTTGTATAATGTGTGTTGAGGTCGTCGTAAAGTTTGGGAGTCTAACTATGAGTCAAAGTGTAGTTTATGTGTTTATGTATAAAGTTAAAGGGGCGTTTGGTTTAGTTGTAAATATACCCATTTTGGGTAGTGAACGGGTCAAGTGTTGTTGGAACGTGTTTGATATGTTAAATAAACGAAGTTAGTCAAGTTTGGTGTAAAATGAAAGTCGTATGGGTTGTTTGTAGTGAAAATGGGTCAAACGGGTTATTTGCATAACCCGTCTATTTTGTAAGTACCCTTTCGGGAAGTCAAATGGTAAATGTTTTTATATGGGAATGAGCCCATTGACATACTAATGAAATCTGGAAAGTTTCGTTAATCATCGGGTCATAGAAGTTGTCTTTTTGAGAAATGGGTCAAAAGATGTATAAAAGGGGTTATGTAGTTAAAGGGGTGTTTGGGTTAAGTGTATTTCTACCCATTTTGGGTAGCAAACGGGTTGATTGATTATGTAATCGATCTAGTATGAGATGTTAATTGCTTTGAGTGAGTTTGGGGTGAAATTTCGGTTTTGGACATGAAATTTCGGTTTGGGACACCAAATTTCGGTTTGATTTGGACAGATTTTGGTAAACTTTGAAAAATCATATCTTTTGATCCGTAAGTCGCTACGGGTCGTACCACCTATCATTTTGAAGGTAATTGAGTCTAATTTCATTTAAAATTAGTCTTAAGGGCTAAATGTTTATAGATTTTTGTCAGTTGTCAAAAGAGTGACCAGATGTCCTTAAAAGTCAAGTGTTTTTGCGTAAAAAGTTTTAAATTTTTGGTCTAACGGGTACAGGGTGTAACAAAAACTGGATAACACTTTCGGCGGGGACATGTCCCCTCAAAAAAGCTAACACTGTGCATCTTCACTTTTATCCCCGCTAAAAGTTGTGACGGGAAAAACACCCGGGAATAATTAAGAGTTTCTAGTTTGGTCAAATTTTATCAAATATCAAAAACACTTTCGGCCGAAAGTTTGAGTTGAAAATTTTGTAAACAGTCAGCGATATGTTGTGCCAGCTCAGCACGAGTTTTGTCGTCTAGCGGCTTTCGGCGGGGACATATGCGTCCCCGTCAAAAGCCTCCTCGCCCGTTATACATTTTGTTGTAGTGTGATGAACTCAAATATGTACATTTTATTACTATCATTTATTCTATTTATTTGACTTGTTTTATTATGTTATCTGTGAGAATTGATACGTTAATGTTTACTTTTGTAATTCTCAGGTAAAAACAAGTATTATGTGAAACTTGGCGATTTTGGACTAATTATGGAGCAAAACAAGCAAGAAGTTAAGAGTCTACTGAAATGTACAAGATCAAGATCATTCTGCTCCAGATACGCCGCATCCTACTTATTATATACGGCGCATCACTATCAAGATTTCACAAGATATTATCCAAGACGGCAAAGGACATGCACCGCATACAAGAATGGAGTTACGCCGCATCTTCTGGCGGTGTACGAATATTCTTGAATATATTAATCTTGGACCCCACGTGAAGTTAAGTCAATGCGCCGCATCTACTTATTCAATGCGTCGCATCTTACCCTCAGACAGAAACTATAAATACCCCAAGGCCAGACGAATTTCGAGAGCCTAATACAGAAGAAGACCGAAGACCACAAAACCCTAGGCCGAATTCAGACGTGTTAGCAGCACAAGACACACCTTGAACGAAGATACAAGAGCTGTAAGAAGGTCCTGCATGTATTCAATTCATTAAGTAGTTTTGTTTTATTGTATTAGTACACTTTAATTTATCAGGATTGATGGGCTTGTGTCATTGATTTAATCATGCACTTCAACTCCCCTTAAAATTGCTTTCCCATTAATTAAAGTTTATATGTTGATGTCTTTGGTGACTTTTATTAGTGCATTGATAACCTCTGTGTCTAGCTGAGCATTGATCGGGTCGCCATGCCTCTGTCCTCGCCTATTTATTTTATCGCCTATGCATTCTATCGTCTGTAGAAAAGTAGGAAGAAAGGTAAGTAGGATAGACATAAGTAATCATTAAGGGTTTACTCGCCGATAAGATTAGAGCCAACGAGAAAGGGTTAATTACATACACTTCATATAAAACTAGCAATAAAACAAGTGACAAGCTACTTAACTATCAGGACAGGTCTTCTTATTGTCTCAAGTATTTATCTGTGTACGTGTGTGCTAATCGCTGATTCGTGCTTATTAGTTTAGTTCATATTTAATCATAACCAAACCGTGCCAGTCTCTCAGGCTGAAACCCCCTTGCGTTAGATTAGGTTGTATAGCTAACTTAAGATATTAAAATACTGATTAGAATAACTAGGTAATACGTTCCACTCTTAGTGATCGACACTCTACTTACCATTATATTCATACTGACCGGGTACACTGCTCGTTAAAGTGTGTGTTATATTGATAAGTCGGCTAAATATAAATTTAAAACTTGAATACTACTAAAACCACAACGACATACCGTGGGTATAAATTAGAGCACAACATACACGCGCATCATAGTGTTTAGATCAACAAAGGTAGGTATACAATGGGTATATTAGTAACCAAATACATGTGTATCACTAACCAAGAGTCATGGCATATTAGTCTATGAAAGTAGCTAGCCACCTGGTTGGTGGTTGCCTGAATGACACCAATTTGTTATAATTTTTTAATTTGATTATTAAACATGCGACTCCAAATTCAGGGTGTTGACACCGATTTGTCAAATATTAGTTACAATTATTGAATTTTGAAGTTTTTTGGCCATTGTTTATATATCTTTTTTAATTGTGAGGGCTTTTTTTTGTTTGTTTCGGATGAAGATGAATTGCAAAGAGGCAAAGACAAAATTAGGTGATTTATGCAAGTACCCTTCAGCAGAATAAAACAGAAAATGTAATCCGTTGAATATGAAGATGTTGGTTGATGTGATAGTATATTTACGGCTATTCATTAATTTAGGCAGGGGCGGTGCTGAGAACGTCAAAAAAAATTAGGCCCGACACGAAAAAAAGAAAGTGCCCCTATATTATAATATCCATAGACCATAATCAAGTACGAAAAGTCAAAAATACGAACAAAAATCATTCTTGCAACAAAAGTATTACTTCTACAAAATAAAATATATTTAAGTAAACCGTGCGGCTCTTCTCGCGTTTTTTGAGGCAAAGTAAAACAAAATTGTTAACTTTAAAATCCTCCACGGGTGAAAATAAAACTTCTGGCTCTGTTGAAGTATCATCAAATCGTTTTTGGATCTAGCAAAATTGTTTTTGGGCCTTTACTAAACTGGGCCTTTTACAAATTGGTAGGTTAATGGCTAAAAATCGTTTTGAAATCCTTTTAAACAAATAACTATTAATCTATAAAGATAAATAATGGGCCTAGTACATATAATGGGTATAAAAAATTTTAGTGCCCCTTAGTGGGTTGGGCCCGACTCAGCTGCTGATGGTGCGCTGGCCCAAAACCGCCCCTGAATTTAGGTTGGCTTATTACCATTTAAAAACTCCTCATATAAATTTTGGTATAATTTAAAGATGCAGAAACCTTTAGATGTTCTACAGAATGTATCACAAAAGCGGGTAAAAGTTTTGATTGGTATTGAATCTTTACTAGAAAAGTTCACTACAATTGTTAGTTTTTAGAAATATATATCAAGTATTTACCATGTAATTTTAGAAAAGACTACTACAATTCTGTTAGATTGTTGCAGTCGCGGAAATGTATGTAATAGTAGAAGTGTTCATATAGCGTCATTATATCGCCATGTGTGAGCTGGCCCATGTGGGATTGCTCTAAATAGTGCTTTCTTAGACATGGGTCTCGAATGAGTAATATTTGGTGCTGGTTGAAATAGGTTTAGGAAGTTGAAAAAGCATCATGTATTTAAGTCGGTGACAGTAGTTTGACATGTTTCTTTATTTAGCTATGTTCTGTTTTATACAATTCACTTACTCAGGCTAACGCTACTACTACTGAGAGTCATTCCCTGATGTACAGGGTTTGTCTAGCTGGAACATTTTTTTTAACCGCTTCTTTTATTATAAAATTTCATATGGATTCTTATGCTAATTTATAGCCTCGGATGATACGGATCCAAGCATGGGTATTGATCGGGCCGGAATACAAGACGAGCTCAATAATGAAAGTGGCTAGAACCGGCCCATGTTATGAAGTCCAGTCCAACCAAAGATATGGGATTTGTGTTTATCCCTTTCTTTTCTTCTGCATGTTTATCTTTTCTAGGATTTCTATTTAAGCATTGTAAACTCTTTTGGTTGGATGGTTGAATTTTATTAAAGTTTCTTAGGAACAAAAAAACGTGTTACTGTTTGTATATCTCGGTTGGCCGATATTTTCTTTTGTTTTCAGTTATGAACCACATCAAGTGGTATTCAGAGACCAGGACTCTCCGATGTCAGGCAACGATCACAGCCGTCGATTCGCCACCGGAGGTAACGGTTATGAAGAACGTGATCCTCGCAATGCTGAGATCGAACGCCTCCGTCAACGAGTTCGTGAATTGGAAACTAACTCTTTTGACATGTACGAAGGGAGAGTAGACAGCATGGCAACGAATTCAGTTGTGGATGAATACGAGGACATGGACGACGGGTATGACAACCTTTTCGCCCGTCGCGACCATCGCCAACACCAACCACACCATAGGCGCCACAGACCACACCCGAGACAGCCACAACAACCAGTAGACCCGCTTCGTTCCTTAGGTCTACGCACTGAGATCCCAGAGTTTGAAGGCAGGTTGCAACCAGATGATTTTCTCGATTGGATACAAACTGTGGAGCGCATATTTGACCTTCGTGATATCCCCGACCGCTTAAAGGTAAAACTTGTTGCAATTAAGTTAAAAAAATATGCCTCGTTATGGTGGGACCATGTGCAGACTCAGCGTTATAGGGACAGCAAACACAAGGTGGACACGTGGGACAAGATGAAACGCCTGTTTTGAGCTAAGTTTCTTCCTGTTACATACAAACAAGATGCATACTTGGATTATCAGACTCTCAAACAGGGCTTTTTGTTCGTTGAGGAACTAATTAGTGAATTTGAACGCATGCGCATGCGTTGTGGTGCGGAAGAAGATGACAAACAGGTTATTGCACGCTTCTTGGGTATTCTCCGCTCGGATATTGCGGACATCGTTTCCTTACAACAATACTATTCGTTCTCTGATGTATGCCAATTTGCTTTGCGGGTGGAACGCCAACTCGCTCATAAAAGTAAGATGTCCTCCAAGTTCCCGGCATACCCTCGCACAACTGGGGGTTCTACCAACACCCGGATCGGCCCAATCAAAGCCGACCCACCGATTATTCCTACTCCTCAACAGGTACATCAAATACTCTCTGGTGTTTCAAGTGTCAAGGGTTGGGTCACATTAAACGGGATTGCCCAAACAAACAAATCCTCGCTTTTGTGGACGACACTGAACCAAAGTATGACACGGAAGAGGAGGAGGCTCCGGAAGTCCTTTACCCTGATCGAGGAGAGGTCCTTATTTCTCGCAGGTTGCTTCACATCATTTTAGCTGACCCCGAAGATGATACTAAATGGTTACGCAACAACATTTTTCATACTCAGTGTACGGCAAAAGGGAAAGTATGTAAGGTTATTATTGATGGCGGAAGCTGCGAAAATATGGTAGCCACTACCATGGTTGAAAAACTTGGTTTACCCATCCAAGACCACCCCGAACCATACCAACTTACATGGTTAAAGAAAGGTAACCTGGTTAAAGTTACTCATAAATGTTTAGTGCAGTTTTCAATCGGCAATAAGTATACAGATGAAATTTGGTGTGAGGTCATTTCAATGGATGTGTGCCACATTCTTTTGGGGCGTCCATGGCTCTATGATAGGCGTGCTAAACATGACGGTTTTTCGCAACACATACTCTTTCAAAAAAGATGGTCTTCATATTACTTTGGCAACCCTTAAACCAAGTGATGAACCACCCCATATAGCACCATTGACAAAGGGCGACTTTGTGGGACTTGCAAAACACCAGTCGGCCACACCTGTTTTCGGTTTGATAGTGGTCGAAGAAAACCCAACTTCAGGGTTCCTGCCAGCAGAAGTGATCCCATTGCTCTATGAATTTTCTGATATCTTTCCCGATGACATTCCTGCCGGACTACCGTTGTTGAGAGAGATACAACACTACATTGATTTTGTTCCTGGTGCTCGTATCCTGAATAAACCGGCGTACAGAATGAACCCTAAAGAGTTCGTTGAGCTACATCGTCAAGTTACTGAGTTGCTCAAGAAAGGCCTTATCCGGGAAAGTATGAGCCCTTATGCGGTACCCGCGTTGCTCGTCCCAAAACCCAATTGTACTTTTCGAATGTGTATTGACAGCCGTGCGGTGAACAAAATTACCATCAAATATCGTTTTCCTATACCTCGTTTTGACGATCTTCTTGACCACTTACATGGCGCCACCATATTTTCTAAAATCAATTTGCGGAGTGGACATCACCAAATTCGTATGCGGACCGGGGACGAGTGGAAAACAACATTCAAAACGCGCGACGGGCTTTACGAATGGATGGTGATGCCTTTCGGCTTATCAAACGCTCCAAGTACTTTCATGCGCTTAATGAACCACATATTCAAACCATTTATTGGACGGTGTGTAGTCGTTTATTTTGACGGCATCTTGGTCTTTAGCAAAACTTTGGAGCTTCATTTATCATATCTCATCTTCGCCAAATTTTTACGGGTCTACGAAATCAAAAGTTATATGCCAACAAAACCAAATATCAATTTTTTTCCGAGGAAGTTATATTTTTGGGATACTTGGTGTCTGGGAATGGCATCCGCATGGATCACAAGAAAGTCGAAGCCATCTCAACGTGGCCAACACCAGTGTCTTTACACGACGTACGAAGTTTTCATGGCCTTGCATCTTTCTATCGGCGTTTTATTCGGAATTTTAGTACGTTGGTGGCCCCTATTACAGATTGTCTTAAGAGTAGTAAGTTTGTATGGACCGCTGCCTCTCAAGCTGCTTTCGAAAGGCTTAAAAAAATGGTTACTGAAGCTCCCGTACTAGCCTTACCAAACTTCGACCATGTGTTTCAAGTGGAATGTGATACTTCGGGACTAGGGATAGGTGGCGTTTTAAGTCAATTGAATCGTCCGATCGCCTTCTTTAGCGAAAAGTTCGATGACACAAGGCGATGCTATAGCACCTACGACAAGGAATTTTATGCTATTGTTCGTAGTCTAGAGTACTGGCGCCATTATTTGTTACCTAACGAGTTTGTTTTGTATTCAGATCATCAGGCCTTAAAGTTTATTCAAAGGCAAGCTAAGCTTAATCCGAGGCACGCAAAGTGGGTTGAAGCGTTACAAGACTTCAACTTTGTAATCCGCCAGAAAGCAGGGAACGCAAACACCGTCGCCGACGCACTTAGCCGACGACCAGCGCTCGTGACTTCAACCACCAGTCATGTGGCTGGATTTGAACCACTCAAAAATTTGTACAAGGATGACCCAGATTTCAAGGATGTGTGGGGAAAATGTGCCATCGCCCCGTTTCGAGACTTTGTTCGACGTGATGGGTTGCTTTTTAAGCGACATCGATTGTGTGCTCCATTTTCCTCGTTCCGGGAAGCTATTGTTGTCGAGTGTCACCAAGGTGCTTTGGCGGGACATTTTGGTCGTGCCAAAACAGTTTCATTAGTAGGTGAGCGGATTTTTTTGGCCAAAACTAGTTCGTGATGTGATGAAAGTTCTGAACAGGTGTCGCGTCTACCATATTGCCAAGACTACTCACACCAACCAAGGGTTATACACGCCATTACCAACGCCACTGGACCATGGGAGGATGTAAGCATTGATTTTGTCTTAGGACTACCGGTTACACAACGAAAAAAAAGATTCCATTATGGTTGTTGTGGATCGGTTCTCAAAAATGGCTCATTTTGTCCCATGCTCAAAGACATATGACGCATCTACGGTGGCCCGGTTATATTTTTCTGAGATCGTGAAATTACATGGAATTCCAAAGACAATCACATCGGATAGAGATGTGAAGTTTGTTAGCCATTTTTGGCGTACTCTTTGGAAACGTTTGGGGGCCAAGCTGCAATTTAGTTCTTCACATCACCCGCAAACAGATGGTCAGACGGAAGTCACTAGCCGCAGTCTGGGTAATCTTCTTTGTTGTCTCGTGGGTGATAATAAAAAGCAGTGGGATCTTGCCCTTCCCCATGTTGAATTCGCTTATAACAGGTCCACTTATAGTTCAACAGGACGAAGCCCTTTTCTAGTGGTTTATGGCCGCATTCCGTTTACTCCATTAGATCTAGCACCATTTCCTGGGGTTGAGTCATTTAGTGCCGAGGGGAGTGATCAAGCAGCACAAATCAAGATGCTTCACGAGCAGGTGCGGGATCAGATTACTAAGCACAATTTATAGTATCAAGCTCGTGCGAACAAGCATCGGCGGAAGGTGGTTTTTCTGGAAGGTGATCTGGTGTGGATTTACTTACGACGTGACCGTTTTCCACAACGGCGTTTTGGCAAATTACAACCTCGCGCAGACGGACCGTTTCGGGTTCTACAAAGAATTAATGACAATGCATACAAGCTTGACTTACCAGGTCATTATAGTGTCTCGGCTACTTTTAACGTGGCAGATTTGTCACCCTATACTGAAGGGGACGAGCTCGATGATGACTCGAGGAGTCGTTTTTTAGAGGGGGAGGATGATACGGATCCAAGCATGGGTATTGATCGGGCCGGAATACAAGATGAGCTCAATGATGAAAGTGGCTAGAACCGGCCCATGTTATGAAGTCCAGTCCAACCATCAATAAGAGTTTTAGTTCGTGTTTGTTTTATCGTTTGAACCTTAAGATATGGGATTTGTGTTTATCCCTTTCTTTTATTCTGCATGTTTATCTTTTCTAGGATTTCTATTTAAGCATTGTAAACTCTTTTGGTTGGATGGTTGAATTTTATTAAAGTTTCTTAGGAACAAAAAAACGTGTTGCTGTTTGTATATCTCGGTTGGCCGAGATTTTCTTTTGTTTTCAGTTACGAACCACATCATCGGATGTATGTGCACAAGTGTGAAAACATGTCCGCTGACTTGAATAGTTTTCGCTGCTATACATTTGCAGGTTTTTTTGGAGCATCTCTGAATTTGATATGGTTAGTTAGGTTTCTATTGTTAAAAAATCAACTAATGAGACAAGCGTAATTAGGAGGCATTTTGTTGGCAAGTGATATTGTATTAAAATAGGCTTTGCATCAGTAATTGATACCCATTGTCCCAAAATAAGAGCCCACTTTGTAAATGGTGTTGGGGTGACTTTTCATCTATCTATTAATACTATTAAAATCGGGTTTCTGGTGTTGTGATTTTGCTAAAGTGTCATGCAATTTCAAAAAAAAATTAAAAATTCAAAAATTTCATTTTCTCACATTTTGTTTAGTGGTTTGTAACGCGATTTTGATTATTTTCGTTTTGATTTTGTTCGTATTTGACAGATACGGTGTTCCAGGGTTTCAAGATTAGATTGATTGGATATCGACTTTCATGAAGCTTTTGCCGCAAGTTTGTGTATTTGACTATTTGGTGACAGAAACCAAATGCGATACAGAAGGTATACACTTTCTTCTTCTGTTCATCTTTCTTGAGGCTCAAAACCATGGTTTTAAAAGTCTATTATTTGACGTGGGTTTATGATATATTGACAAAACATCACTTTAAAGTCATTGAATGCACAGGAAGACGTTGAACTCATAATAGGTCGAGCATATTTCTATTACCATCCTGATACTTAAAGTATAGTCTTCGTGTATCTGAAGTGATAGTCTGATACATATTTATATTAAGTTGTTATAGCCTTTTGCTATTGATATGGTCTTATTGAGTGAACTAACTTGCTCCTACTTATTGGTGTCGATAGAGTAAGCTATTAATCAAAGTGTTAGCTAAAAAAAGATTATGATTAAGTACTTTATAAAGTTGTTAATTTAAATATTAATAATGAAAAGTTTTATATGTAATGAAACAAAATAATGACAAATTCAGTTTTAGATATTCTTATGAGTCTATCCATTTGGCCCATTTTAGTTTTTTGCTATTCTTTATTTAAATAAAATAAATTAAGAGTTGGTATACAGTTTCCGTCTAATCTATTTCATGTTATGTAACACCCCCTAATTTATGAGATAACAGCGAAAGACTAATTAGGGTGTTACGGTGAGGATCGAAGTCATAATTATAGAAAACGGATCAAAAGAGGCGTTTTGAAAGCTATCTGCCATTCAAATAATACTTTTGATATAAAGGTGAAATATCTGATTTGTAAATCCCAAGAAAGGGTTTGATATTTTAGAAAGAATGACGTATTTGATTTTTACACCATTTAATTTATCAGAGTACATAATGCCCGCTCCGTGTCTTGTCCTACTCCGTTAATTTCCTGAGATAAACATGCTTAAAGTGTCAACACAAAGGTTGGTGAGTTCATAGAGTTTAATGGAAAACCATTTATTTCAATGAATTCAAGATTATATCGTAATATTTGAAATAAATTCAAATATGAGTAAACGTTCAGTTTTCAGTAATTTTAGAGATGACGTGATATTCGAAATACGTTTTCAAGTATTGATAAATAATTCAATTCAATGATTTTAAAAGCGAAGTAATAACCGTAATAAATGCTAACAGCGATGAAACAAGTAATGAGTGGTGTTGAGTATAACCACAAATAAATCATATACGTATTCAGTTAAGTTCAAGTACTGGATCATAATCCTAATCATGAGATGGAACCATGCCTGAGTTCTATAACTCAACCAACGATGTTATGCCTGAGTTCTATAATTCAACCAATGATGTTATGCCTGAGTTCTATAATTCAAGGTCAGATGAAATTCTAATACAGCTGTATCTAGATATATGTGATGACACATAATCTTTTATAGAAATTGCCCTAAGCCTCATGACACGCAAACGTTAACAAAGTATCGTAAAACGGAGAGTCACATCAAGTCAATGATGGAAAATAATGCCCTCAAGTAATAGGTGATTGCCATTCCTATTTTGCTCAAATATAGTGATCGCGACTAATTACGACTAGCCACAAAGGCATTCCGTCCAATAATTAGTGGGATAGAATGTCAAGCCTCAACAGGTTTCGAAGCTGTCCACTATATTTGCGTTCACAACAAATGATTAATGGCTCATGATAAAGGGACTTTCTGGCAATAAGGGAACTTAGGCAATATCAAGGTAACGATGAACCTTAAAGTACTTATGCTCTTTCCTAGCAAATATTTCCATTGAAGTTTGGCATTAACATATGACAATGATCTGTACATTCACGATGTTACTTTGAATGCGCATCTTAAAAACCAATATCATGCTACAACTAGCATATAATTCTCCCAAAGAGTAATTCACAACATATAAATATGAGTTATATTTCCAAATAATTCATGATAGTTTTTCAACGTACTTATACGAATAAAATTATGTAATTTAACATGTATCTCCCGCAAAGAGTTTATAAAGTTGATAAATGAATAAAAACGGGGCTATGACTCACCTTGAGCGTATCTGACAAGTTGGAATTAGGAAGTCGAGTAAGATTATGGAAACGATTACGGAAACGTCTTCAACACGTGACCTGAATATAAAGGAAGTCTAAGAATTTTGACTAATTACGAACGGTGGAATTGATAACGAGAACGAATAACGATTTGATCGTTAGAGTGAGAATATGATATGCTTAAAATGCCTAAAGTTTAAAAGTAATATATTTCATAATATCATCTTGTTTTTATGTCAAATATTCCAAAATATCATTTCCTCGAAACGTATAATTAAATCGTTTAAAATCTCGTTATATATATAATTAACGTAAAGTTAAATTATAAATAAATGAAATATACAAAAATGCAAATGACGTGATGGGATAACGTAAAATGGAAAATAAAATAAGAATGTCAAATATAATATGTTGGTCCACGTCTTTTTCCAGTTTTTACTCTTTTTACCCTAACGGTGTTAGCGCTGCACCGTTAGTCCTTTATTATATATAATTTACATTTATAGTCCACTACTTGTCCAATATAGCATTCCGAGCTTGGAATTAAATAATATATCCATTTATACCTTAATAATTCTGTTTTTACAGTTTCAGTCCCTGTTTTAAAGGTTTGACAATTTTAGTCCCTCAAGGTGCAACTAGTTTGCAAATTTAGTCCTTTTCGTACAAAAATTATGGGAAAAATATTCTGAAAATTTCTATAACTTTATTAAGTTTATTTAATTCTAATTCGACTGCTTATTTCATAGATTGCTTATTTATAAGCTAAAAGGGCCATTAACGAGACATATAAAAGCCCAATAGGAAAATTAGAGGCGAGGGCATAGAAATAGTTTTGGGCCTGGACTTGGGCTATTTTTGTGATTCTAAAAATATATCATATGGGCCTGGTGGGCTGTTCAATCGCTAACTCTTATTGGGCTTTATTTTAGTCCAATCCGGAAATAATTTAAGTTATATTTTCTGGAAATGAATTATAGTACTAGTGTTTCTGTCAATCAAAATGACTGATTTTAAGTGTCGAAATGAGCTCATGTGATCAAAGTCAAAACGTAAAAGTTGTAGCTAGTAATGGTGTCTATTAGGTCGCGTAAATACATGGTACTCTTGTTCAGTCGAATTCTAAGTTATACGATTGTTTTTAGTGTGACTTGGGACGTATTTTATAGTTAAAATACTTAAGAATATTTTCCAGGTTTTTAGCTTTATACGTGAGTGATCAAGTTAACTTGGGTCGATTTAAAAGGGTTATACTAGCTTATCATTACTAAGTATAAACACGAAATATTTAGTTTGTTATATGGTTAATTAAGTCGAGTAAAAATATAGGGTGGTCGTTAATCTAGATTTCGTTTTACAAGGCCATTATTGGGGCGACTTGGGACATATTTCTGTTATTAAAAGACTTAGTAAAATAAATGTTTTCTTGATTTTTGTACGCGTATATGAAGGTTCAAAATGGGTTACGTATATGCATGGAACAATATTATAAATGTGATGTGTGTGTATTTCGTGGTTACTAGGCCTTCCGCAAGGGAGGCAACCACGTTTTTGTGTTCTATATGCCAACGTGATACGTAAAAATATATATGAAACTATATACGTTCGAAAATGGAAAATACGATGCATGAATATGAAGAAACGTGAGATATGAGTTGAGATTGATACAAGAGGGCTTACAACACTTCTCAAGTGGTTAGTGACCTCGAGGAGATGGTTAGGACACAAGAAAGCAAACCCACGATCGCTAGTTATAATCTATACGCTTATTATATAAACTCTATATATTTCGAACAAGATTCCAACGAGGATGGCTACCACTTCTGGTCGTTTAGGGACTCTTAAATGATGAAAGGAGGTTGAGAAATGTGCAAAGGATCTATGTGGGAGAGGTGGTGTAGGAGGATAAGAGTTATACGTATATATGTGTATACGTATGAGTTTATATCAAGTTTTAAAACACTCCCACTTGCAAGGACTATTCAAGGGTCATAGAATATTGGATTTAGATGAGATTCACTGACACTACAAGGACTTTAAGGGCATGTGGGAGTGAGTAGATAATAAAAGGATGTCGACACATTTTTACATATGTCGACTACTAAGTTTTTGTGTACACTAAATGGAATTAACGTGCCATCTTGATATCACGGATGATAGATGCTCTAAACATCTCGAAAATAATCAAACATAATCACTAGAATGGGATGAGAACAAGCTCGGTCCAAAACGGATCATTTTGTGAAAAATTATATATATCGAATATGTGTTAAATGGCCAAACACTTTGGCTGTTGAAAACGTATCAAACGTTCGTATTATGAGCTGATATTTGGCTTCCTATTAGTTGGGTGGGAGGATAAATAGGATGTATAAAAATATACATAAGTCGCGTTTAAAATTCGAAAGAACAGGAGGCGTTTTTGAGGTACATTTGTTCGACTGAAAAACTGAAATAAAAAGGAAATTGGGCTTTGATCGTTGGGCTGGGTGAACAATACGAGAAGTGGGATTGGGCTGAGGATTTGACTGGCCTAAGTGAGGTTATTAGTGAAAGTATTATGTGTAATGTTTTAGTAATTTCGCATATAAGTTCGACCCGTTATTTGGTAATTTCTATGATAATGTTTTCGTCTTAAAATAATATTATAAAGAAAAATTTAAATTTTCCCGTCAAAATGGTGATTAAAAATAGTGACGAAGATTTATATATAATTAAACGTCGTTAATTATAGGGATTTTTGCAGTTTGCTACAGTATCCACCCCTAAATTTTGAACCTCGTCCCGAAGTTCAAGTTTAAAATGATTACTAGGGTAAAGAATTATTGACAAAGGGTTGTCGAGAGATTTTTATTCGAAAATGGAGAAAATGAAATCTCGTTAGATTTATCCGTACTAGATGAAGTAAACTTAAATGTTGCAACTAATGAATCCAAGGGCTGTGAATAGTGGAAATAATGGTCAGTAATAGTGGAAATTTAACGGCTAGAGAACAGTAAATACCAACGGTCGTGAATAGTGCCCCCAACGGCTAGTTTTGGTTCCAACGGCTAGATTTTAGCCTATAATGTTAGACCCATTTCCCGGGTAGTGGGACCCCACCCTAAATGAAGTTGACCCGAGCCTAAGTATGTGGACTAAGAGTTGGCAAATGGTTATAGAGTTAAGTGTTAGTCTGTTATAGCCTAGATGCGGCGCATCTAGGAAGTACATGCGGCGTATGGTAGAAAGGGAAAGTAGAACCGACTTATTATAGTCCATGCGCCGTATTGTATATGGAGATACGGCGTATATGTGGATGCGGCGTATCTATGAAGATAGATACGGCACATCGACCCTAAATAAGCAAGATTTACTAAATTGCCCTTATAGCTAGAAACTTCCCTATTATTCTATAAGATACCATACTCTTCTGTATAAGAGAGTGTGTTTTCTGTGGGTGTAGAACCAAGGAGAAAGAGAGGGAAAAGATGGAGGTGAAAGTGCTATGATGATGATTATTAAATGGCATGATCTCTAGCCATGATTCCCCTTCAAGTAAGTGGCTATGTTCTTGATGATTATAAGTTATAGTTAGTGGGTTTTCATCATATGATCAAGTTATGATCATATGATGATGTGATATGGAAGATAAGTGTATTTGATGGGTTTTGATAACCCTTGTCATGTGATTATTGTTATGTTGTTAGGTTTTTATTATTTATGAAGGATGATAATGATGATGATGATGGATCTTGATGATGATGTTCTTGATGTGTTGTGTAGCTTGGTTTGAGGTAAGTAAAATGATGATAGCATATGTTATATGGAATTCCATCATTATGTGTTATGTATGTTTATGTCAAGAAAGATTAGCTTGTGTTATGCCTATGTGATGTCAAGATATGGCTTATGTGAAGAATGGATGCTATGAGATAGGTTGATGTTAGGTGCTAGATGAGATGTGAAGTAAGTGGTTATGTACTTGATGCATTATGTGGTTTGAAGTATAATGGTATGTTATAGTCGTTTTACTTGCTAAGCGTTATCGCTTACGGTTTAGTTGTCTGACCGTTTTGTAGGTGCTTATGATATGGCTTGGATGCAAGGATATATGGGCCAAGGATTTGGTTATGCAAGATGGGTAGTCTTGGTAAGGATGTAGAGCTTAGGTAGATACCGAGCTCAAGTATATAAGTTTGTACCCCCGTTGGTCTTTTATTGGTAAACAAGTGTTAGATTGTATGTCAAGTGTTTTGTAATGAATTGGAAGTCATTTGGTGTGCATAAGTATGTTTATGTGTTTATGGGTTAAGTTAAAGGGGTGTTTGGATTAGGGTCCATTCGTACCCATTTTGGAGTCAAACGGGTCATTTTCCGTGTATTATAGTGGAATATGGCTTTGAATGTAAAATGAGTATTTTGGTACAGGTTATAGTGTTGAAAATGTGTCAAAGTGGTGTGTTGAGTTTATGCAGGTCTTCCTGCTGATGTTCTGTCTAAATTGGTCGATGCGGCGCATCTAATATGTTAGATGCGACGCATCAGAAGTTTAAAGTGATGCAGCGTATCTAATATGGCAGATGCGGCGTATCATAAGCTTGAGTAGATGCGGCGTATCATTTCAGGTTGATACGGCGCATAGTCTCGCATCAGTAGATGCGGCGTATCCCTCAAAACGATACGGCGCATCGTTGGTCCCAGAAGAGTTGTGTAATGGTGTTATTCAATTGTGTAATATGTCTTGGAGGTTGTTGAGTATATGTTCTGGCAAATGTTTTAAAGGGTTAAATGTTATAGACTCTGATATTTAAATGAAGAATTTGTATAAGTCTGTTTTAGTTAAACGTTTCCGCGTCAAAAGTCAAAGTTTTTAGTATAAGCGGGCACGGGGTGTTACAAATTGGTATCAGAGCTTCGGTTTAAGTGAATTAGGTTTCCACTTAGGGTTGCCTAGTCTTAAACCACTCGTAGAAGCCTTAGAGGTAAGTGTTACACTGCGCGGAAACTAATTGCTAAGTGAGAGATGGATTATGTTTTATGTTAGCTAAGCCTATTATGATAGGTGATGTATGTACGTTATAGTGTTGTTGAGTATGAGATGCAAGTCCATGGGGACTTGAGATGCTTAGATGATTAGCTGGCCGTGCACCTCGGTTGGTGCCGGTGTTGGTATTGCGATTAAGTGAGGTAAGTCCGTGGGGACTTGAGATGTTTATATGATTAGATAGCCGTGCATCTTGGTTGGTGCCGACGATTTTGGTATTGCGATATGCGAATGTATAGTAGAGCCATGGTGATGGCATGCGAGTAGAAATGCTATGTGGTATTAGAGATGGGGTAGCAAGTGAACTAAGGTTTATGATGCCTTAGCTATAAGATGGGCTATCGCTTGTGGTTAGTTAGAAGGTCGATGCCTAGACATTGCTTGGTTATGCAATGTGATATATGATGCCATAGACTATGTAAGTCTATTTTGATTTTGAATGTTTTAACACTTGTCGGATAAGTGTTAAGCGATATGATATGATTGCATATATGATGTTAAGTGTTGTTGTTTATATGATGATAAGTCTATGGTAAGTTTATTGTATGTCTAAGTTTTATGTGGTGTGCTTGAGAGCGCGATTGTATAGTTAGTGTATGAGTTGAGATAGATGCCTTAGAATGCATGTGTTGACCCAGTTGTGGTCGGTAAAGCTAAAAAGAAAACATTGATATGTGAAAAGAGTTAAGAAGCATGCTAATAATTTGAAAAAGCTTAAATGCTTAAAAAGATTTAGATAAGTAAGAAGCGAATAGCGAAGTATGTTTATAGCTTGAATGCTTAAAAGACGTATTGAGTCTAATTGTGATTTCTGTTTTGAAAAAAAATGTATAGATGCTTGAAGCATGATTTATTATATGCTAAACTAAAAGAGAAAGTTAAAGTGTAAAGTTAAGAAGTGATGAGAACATGTTACATATAAAACATGATAAATTGAAAAGTGCTAGTGATATATGGTAAAGTATGATGAATAGAAGTGACGAATAAAGTATAGATTGCGCTAGAAGTCATGGGTGACTTGATGCACGCTAGAAAGAAATGTAAAACATGAATGTGATCATGTTAATATATTTGAATATGTAAGATGAAATTAAAGAAAGTGTTACAGAATAAACCTATGTAAGGTTTGTATGTATACAAGTGGAATAACTAAATAAAGTGACAGTATGAAGTGAGAATATGGTCAACAAGGGTTGACGGGTAATAGTAAGAGTGTGTTGTAAGAACACGTAGAGATGTGTAAGTTGTAATGAATAAGCATTACATATAAATTTTCTAAAATAAAAATGGCACATAATTAGTGTATGAGTCAACTTGGGGTTGACGGGCGAGAGATAAGTGGCATTGTGAAAATGCGATGATAATAAATGTGCAAGTGTTATATAGAAACTTGCCTAGATGGTAGAAAGCGTGATAGTGAATTGAGATTGCGTAAGGCAATGAAAATTTAATATATGATAGTGTGTGCCTAATTATATAAGTGTATGAAAGATAAAATGAGTATACATGATGAGTAAAGATGATGAGACAGATATTGCTTGGATCCAATGCTCGAGTTTTGGCATCCTTTGGGATGGCCTAGCTTGCCTTTTATGGCATGATTGTTAGCTTGCCTTCACCGGCATGGTTTGCCTATATCCTTGGCATGATGTTAAGGTGTCTTTATGACACGATGGTAAGGTGTCTTTAGGACACGATGTTAAGGTGTCTTTATGGCACGAGGTTAGCTTGCCTTTGTGGCATGGAAGTAAGTTTGCCTTTACGGCATGAATGTAAGCTTGCCTTTGTGGCATGGTTGTCAGCTTGCCTTTACGGCATAGTGGTTAGCTTGCCTTATGGCATGGATGAAAGTTAGCGAGATTGGATCCAAGGCTAGTAAATATGGAAAGTATAGTATGTACGAGTGTTAGGTCGGAAGCGTATAAGTAGGATGGTTTATGGTTTCTTGATTTAAATGGATTGGGAAGCCTTTTCATTTGAATGAGGAAATTGTAAATCACCGAACCATGAATTTGTAATTCTTGATTTACATAGATCGGAACGCCTTTTTATGTAAATGAAGAACTACAAAGGAGTGGGCTTATGTGTGACCGATATGACATGAGTATGGATAGTGATATGAGGTAGTAAAAACTAAAACCGGTTAGACATCATAAGAAAAGATAAATGCAAATAAAACTTATAGTAGCATTAAGGTCATGTGTAAACCTTAAGATAAGACGTCTGAAATAAATTGTGCATTAAGTTAATGAGTCAATTTATGAGCATTTCCAGAATTTGATAAGAAAGTATGCTTAAGTGTTGTGTGTGATAGAGGTTTGAAGGTGCCGTTGTATGGTACCTTGTGTATTTTGAGATAAGTTGCCGGGTTTTAGTATAGATGCGTATTTGGTATTAGGTGGAATGTGAGATTTGCCGGATTTATGATGTTATGTTATGAGTAGTGCATTGTTGAATGCCGTGTTATAGTGATGAAGTTTGACTCATATAGAGTCAAAGTAGTAGATTTTCCCGGATGACAAGTAGTTGTTTCGGGAAATCTTAGAAAAGTTTATGATGAGAAGTGTGATTTTAGCGGATTATGAGTTGTGCTTATGGCTAGTAAGAGTAGAATTTGCAAGATCATGTAGATCGTTGCAAGGATTTGGCCTAGAAAGCATGAGAATAGGGACATGTTTATGTTTTGAAATTAGTTTTGGATAGTTTTAGACGAGAGATTTCGAGGACGAAATCTAAATAAGGGGGGTAGAATTGTTAGACCCGTTTCCCGGGTAGTGGGACCCCACCCTAAATGAAGTTGACCCGAGCCTAAGTATGTGGACTAAGAGTTGGCAAATGGTTATAGAGTTAAGTGTTAGTCTGTTATAGCCTAGATGCGGCGCATCTAGGAAGTACATGCGGCGTATGGTAGAAAGGGAAAGTAGAACCGACTTATTATAGTCCATGCGCCGTATTGTATATGGAGATACGGCGTATATGTGGATGCGGCGTATCTATGAAGATAGATACGGCGCATCGACCCTAAATAAGCAAGATTTACTAAATTGCCCTTATAGCTAGAAACTTCCCTATTATTATATAAGATACCACACTTTTCTGTATAAGAGAGTGTGTTTTCTGTGGGTGTCGAACCAAGGAGAAAGAGAGGGAAAAGATGGAGGTGAAAGTGCTATGATGATGATTATTAAATGGCATGATCTCTAGCCATGATTCCCCTTCAAGTAAGTAGCTATGTTCTTGATGATTATAAGTTATAGTTAGTGGGTTTTCATCATATGATCAAGTTATGATCATATGATGATGTGATATGGAAGATAAGTGTATTTGATGGGTTTTGATAACCCTTGTCATGTGATTATTGTTATGTTGTTAGGTTTTTATTATTTATGAAGGATGATGATGATGATGGATCTTGATGATGATGTTCTTGATGTGTTGTGTAGCTTGGTTTGAGGTAAGTAAAATGATGATAGCATATGTTATATGGAATTCCATCATTATGTGTTATGTATGTTTATGTCAAGAAAGATTAGCTTGTGTTATGCCTTTGTGATGTCAAGATATGGCTTATGTGAAGAATGGATGCTATGAGATAGGTTGATGTTAGGTGCTAGATGAGATGTGAAGTAAGTGGTTATGTACTTGATGCATTATGTGGTTTGAAGTATAATGGTATGTTATAGTCGTTTTACTTGCTAAGCGTTATCGCTTACGGTTTAGTTGTCTAACCGTTTTGTAGGTGCTTATGATATGGCTTGGATGTAAGGATATATGGGCCAAGGATTTGGTTATGCAAGATGGGTAGTCTTGGTAAGGATGTAGAGCTTAGGTAGATACCGAGCTCAAGTGTATAAGTTTGTACCCCCGTTGGTCTTTTATTGGTAAACAAGTGTTAGATTGTATGTCAAGTGTTTTGTAATGAATTGGAAGTCATTTGGTGTGCATAAGTATGTTTATGTGTTTATGGGTTAAGTTAAAGGGGTGTTTGGATTAGGGTCCATTCGTACCCATTTTGGAGTCAAACGGGTCATTTTCCGTGTATTATAGTGGAATATGGCTTTGAATGTAAAATGAGTATTTTGGTACAGGTTATAGTGTTGAAAAGGTGTCAAAGTGGTGTGTTGAGTTTATGCAGGTCTTCCTGCTGATGTTCTGTCTAAATTGGTCGATGCGGCGCATCTAATATGTTAGATGCGACGCATCAGAAGTTTAAAGTGATGCAGCGTATCTAATATGGCAGATGCGGCGTATCATAAGCTTGAGTAGATGCGGCGTATCATTTTAGGTTGATACGGCTCATAGTCTCGCATCAGTAGATGCGGCGTATCCCTCAAATGGATACGGCGCATCGTTGGTCCCAGAAGAGTTGTGTAATGGTGTTATTCAATTGTGTAATATGTCTTGGAGGTTGTTGAGTATATGTTCTGGCAAATGTTTTAAAGGGTTAAATGTTATAGACTCTGATATTTAAATGAAGAATTTGTATAAGTCTGTTTTAGTTAAACGTTTCCGCGTCAAAAGTCAAAGTTTTTAGTATAAGCGGGCACGGGGTGTTACATATAAATACCCAAATTAATTTCCTATTCTTCGACCAACTACATTTCTCTCATTCCACATCTTAAAAATGCCACACCCTATTACCAAGCTAGCGATTGTGTACCTCGTCCTTGCAGTTATTTATTCGGCGTACGTCCCTGCTGAAGATTACCAATTCTTGGTTTGCGTTCTAGCGGTTCTCATGCCTACAGTGATTCTTGCTATTGGCGTGGAAAAAAGAATAATGAAGGTGCTACATCCCGTGGTGGCTCTTGCTATTGTTGGGTTGGTGGCGATCTTTGTTGTTATGGCTGGTCAACCTCTTAGCGATTCTATGCCTTATATTGTAATCATTGTAACATTAGCACTTCCGATGCTAATTATTTATCTATGTATGAATTTCCGTGGTTTCCAATAAAATTATCGCTATTTGTGTTTTCCATAAGTCTTTGTGAACTCTTAGGTTTCTAATGCTTGTACTTTTCTCGAATTCCTATAATAAAAATGATGGGTAATATGTGTAGACATCTATTGGAGTTTGTCAAAAATGATGTTTATAAATAGTTTATTTTGTCTCAAGATTTTGCTTTTGAATGAAGATTGTTATTAGAAAATCTGAAAAGATAATTGTTCCATTTATGACATGATTCTTCCTAAATTAAACATAGTTGATCAGACCATGTATAATTGAAGACCAAATGACGTGATGTTTGGTTCAGTCACATTGGTATTTATGTTTCTTAAAAAGTTTTAGAGGGTATTCAACGTATTGTTTTTGTAAAATAACAACATAATTATTTTTCCCAAAGAATTAGAAAATTTTGTTCATTCTCCGATGTTGAGTCCGGAATTTCTAGGGTGATACTAGGATACCTTTGATATAAACTTAGAGTTCAGGTGAGAATTCTTACAGAATGGTAATAATCTATTGTTCGGTCAGAATGATGTTAACCAGATTTCTAAGGTAATAATAGTTTATTGTTACGTATCGACTATGAATAGGGTAAATGGAATAGAAATTGAAATAGACGTAGGTAATGGTGATTACGGAAATATTACAAGATAAAGTTTTCGTACGGTGGAAAGATAGTTATTACACTTAGGTTACATCCATCGTACCTAATGTAAAGTACAAGAAGGAAATACAACTTAGGAAGTTTCAAACTACGGTTTATTTATTTACAACAGGAATTTTTCTTCTGTTTAAACATTGATGTCATCTTTTGACGTTGTTAAGGTTCTAAAGAGTTTCCATTCTCTTCCACTGGTCTTTTTGTCCTAAGTGGTATTCCGGGTTGGGCACTGATTCTTGAAGTGTCCCGTTTAACTTTTTGGTCTAGAAATCCTTTGGTAATAGTGATGGTAGATTCAGTCACTCTTATGGTATTCTTAAGATAAGTTGGTCTACAACCCGTGAAACTTTCATAGGTATGCTTATAAAACGTAGTCGTTTTCTTTTCTCCTGTGGCTATATTATTGCTACTTGGACGAGCTACTGAAGTCACTTTGAGTATTACTGCAACGATGTTAATTACTAACCTCAGGATATCTTCAGGAATCCTAATTGTGCTTGGTGCTAGTGGGGTATTTGTACTAATCATGCTGGCCATCTTCTATCAATATCCTAAGAAACACAGATTTAAAATCCACTTAACTGGCCATGTTAGAATAATTCGAGTAACAAGGTATTTGTATACTAGTCTTAATAATGTGGTCACAAATGTCGGATTTAAAATCCACTTAACTGGCCATGTTAGAATAATTCGAGTAACAAGGTATTTGTATACTAGTCTTAATAATGTGGTCACAAATGTGAACTCATAACCAATTGAGAATCATAACATTACGATATGTCTGGGTAATATCGTAGATGAATGCTCAATTCTTAGATATGGAACTGCTAAGGAACAAACTAATTCATCTACAAAAGCTGAAGTTCAGCAACTTTCTCTTCATTCATCAAGTTTTCTTCCGAAACTTATCTTAGAAAATTTCTATGGTTTTGGTCTAGTTTTTGCATGCTCAAGGAATCATAATGATTATAGAAAATATCATGGTAAGTCTGGATATAATCACTGTAAACAATATAGTATTAACAACTTGATTGATTGTTTTTGTAAAACAAACGATACAATGTCTTTTATTAATGCTCCATTGATTGAGTGGAGTCATTTGTCTACCAAAGAGAGTAACAAATGGTGAGATTTCGTATGAGGGTATGGGGAGTCATTTCATGCATGCATAGCATCATGATAGAGTATGATAGAAAGAATTTATTCACCACAATGAGATATAACAAAAGAGGTTGTTATTTATTGAGAGTTGATTACAAGTTCTGAGAGTTTCAGGATTATTGGAAAATACGTCAACCCTAACCAAAAACTATTTGGTTTAGTGGGTACAGCAATGATACATATGATTTTAAGATCAGTTACGTCCTTAACGTAGGCGTTTAACTTCTGCCTCAAGTTCTAGTTGTGCAGCTTTTATGTCTGAGAAGCGTTCCTGGCACATGCTCATCTCTTGGCATCGGCTCTTCTGAACAGAGTGTCAACGTTACGGTCGTACCATTCAAAACGTAATGGTTGTAACTCTTCCAGCTGTTCAGTGTGAATGTCTAGAGTGCTAGCTTATTGATATAGAAGGTTCCATAACGAATCACGAGGGTTTAAATTATAGTCGCGGGAATTAGTTGAAGACATATCGTCTGAGATGTATGGTATTGAGAAATCTGAAGCGTCAGGTAATGGGGAATTTGGCTCAACATCTTTCCAAATCGTTTCTCGGTATAAATTCTGTTCAACTTTGAATGATGTCGGACCACCAATCAACTCTTCATCTGAATAAGATTCAGTAGCTCTCCTGAGTTTCTGACGTAAGGGTGAGTAAGTAGATGATGTACAAGTAGTACGAAGGGCAGTTTTGGTAATATCAACAGGTTTGGAAGACATGATACGGTAGTAATCCGAAAATAATAATTATAAGTAATTCGTACGTAAAAGATGTAACGGTAAACGCGAAATAATGAAGTATGTGAGAGTAAGTATCAAGCATAAAAAGAATTAGTGTCAACTAATCTTAATAGGTAATGTATATAGCACGGCAATCGGCAGAAATGGAGGGCGTAAAATAGTATGGTGTAAAATCATTCACTTTGAAAATGTAGTTATAGTTTAATGTTTGAAGACATTTAGTTCTCTATAACTCTAGCTCTGATACCAATCTGTAACACCCCCTAATTTATAAGATAAAAACGGAAGACTAATTAGGGTGTTACGGTGAGGATTGAAATCATAATTATAGAAAACGGCTCGAAAGAGGCGTTTTGAAAGCTATTTGTCATTCAAATAATACTTTTGATATAAAGGTGAAATATTTGATTTGTAAATCCCATGAAAGGGTTTGATATTTTAGAAAGAATGACATATTTGATTTTTACACCATTTAATTTATCAGAGTACATAATGTCCGCTCCGTGTCTTGTCCTGCTCCGTTAATTTCCTGAGATAAACATGATTAAAGTGTCAACACAAAGGTTGGTGAGTTCATAGAGTTTAATGAAAAACCATTTATTTCAATGAATTCAAGATTATATCGTAATATTTGAAATAAATTCAAATACGAGTAAACGTTCAGTTTTCATTAATTTTAGAGATGACGTGATATTCGAAATACGTTTTCAAGTATTGATAAATAATTCAATTCAATGATTTCAAAAGCGAAGTAATAACCGTAATAAATGCTAACAGCGATGAAACAAGTAATGAGTGGTGTTGAGTATAACTACAAATAAATCATATACGTATTCAGTTAAGTTCAAGTACTGGATCATAATCCTAATCATGAGATGGAACCAATGATGTTATGCCTGAGTTCTATAATTCAACCAATGATGTTATGCCTGAGTTCTATAATTCAAGGTCAGATGAAATTCTAATACAGCTGTATCTAGATATATGTGATGACATATAATCTCTTATGGATATTTCCCCAAGCCTCATGACACCCAAACGTTAACAAAGTACCGTAAAACGGAGAGTCACGTCAAGTCAATGATGGAAAATAATGCCCTCAAGTAATAGGAGATTGCCATTCCTATTTTGCTCAAATATAGTGATCGCGACTAATTACGACTAGCCACAAAGGCATTCCGTCCAGTAATTAGTGGGATAGGATGTCAAGCCTCAACAGGTTTCGAAGTTGTCCACTATATTCACGTTCACAACAAGTGATTAATGGCTCATGATAAAGGGACTTTCTGGCAATATGGGAACTTAGGCAATATCAAGGTAATGATGAACCTTAAAGTACTTATGCTCTTTCCTAGCAAATATTTCCATTGAAGTTTGGCATTAACATATAACAATGATCTGTACATTCACGATGTTACTTTGAATGTGCATCTTAAAAACCAATATCATGCAACAACTAGCATATAATTCTCCCAAAGAGTAATTCACAACATATAAATATGAGTTATATTTCCAAATAATTCATGATAGTTTTTCAACGTACTTATACAAGGACTTTAAGGGCATGTGGGAGTGAGTAGATAATAAAAGGATGTCGACACATTTTTACATATGTCGACTAGTAAGTTTTTGTGTACTCTAAATGGAATTAACGTGCCATCTTGATATCACGGATGATAGATGCTCTAAACATCTCAAAAATAATCAAACATAATCACTAGAATGGGATGAGAACAAGCTCGGTTCAAAACGGATCATTTTGATAAAAATTATATATATTGAATATGTGTTAAATGGCCAAACACTTTGGCTGTTGAAAACGTATCAAACGTTTGTATTATGAGCTGATATTTGGCGTCCTATTAGTTGGGTGGGAGAATAAATATGAGGTATAAAAATATACACAAGTCGCGTTTAAAATTCGAAAGAATAGGAGGCGTTTTGGAGGTGCATTTGTTCGACTGGAAAACTGAAATAAAAAGGAAATTGGGCTTTGATCGTTGGGCTAGGTGAACAGTACGAGAAGTGGGATTGGGCTGAGGATTTGACTGGCCTAAGTGAGGTTATTAGTGAAAGTATTATGTGTAATGTTTTAGTAATTTCGCGTATAAGTTCGTCCCGTTATTTGGTAATTTCTATGATAATGTTTTCGTCTTAAAATAATATAATAAAGAAAATTTTAAATTTTCCCGTCAAAATGGTGATTAAAAATAGTGACGAAGATTTATATATAATTAAACGTCGTTAATTATAGGGATTTTTGCAGTTTGCTACATGTTATGTTTACAAGCTTTCACATTACGTTAATAAGTCAATATAAGGCACATTTATGAAAATTGAATTGTTTGACCTATTTCAGTTTTATCAATCTTTGTAAGACACTAATCAATAACTACACTTTTTACTAGTAATAAATTCCCATTAAACAACAACGTTGAAAGTCCAATAGTCTGCTAACCATAAAGGATACTCACACTTTAATTTTGACAAGTACACTCTCAAGTCTCAAGTACCTGTATGATTAAAGAAACCTCTTCACTGGCATAACAAATGATCTGGTATTTTTATGCATTTCTATGGATTTCTCATATAATTTAAGCAATTAGTAATTTTTGGTCTACATTTAATCTAATGTTATATTTGTAAAATAGTAACCAACTGATGATTCTCGATGGTTTCCTGCATATTCAATGTTGTTTACAAAGAAATTAGTAAGAGTTGACTTTTTAAATGCGCCATTATGATTTTGGATGAAGCGAAATTGGGGAGCACCAAACAATTTGCACTGTGGAAATGGCACAATAAGAAGACAACAAGCTGGTTCATGAAACTTTTGGAGAAAGATCGGGTGAAACAGAGAGATATTCTCAATAGTTTAACTTTTTTCTTTGATGGTAGTGTAACATATGCTCAAAATTTAATTGGTTTGGACCGGTCTAATGGGGTTATAAGCCATGCATCAATGCTTTGCAAGATATAGAGCTGAAGAGTTTTCATTTTTCTGTCTCTTTCTTAGAATTTGGTTTAGAAATTTTTAACAATAGAGTTCGAGAGGTTTCAATCAGTGTGTTGCTTTCTTATTTGTACATAGTGTGCTTTGATATTATACTAAATCATACATGTTTTATAACAACCTAAAATATTGTTTCTAAATCTGTGGCTATCTTGAACTTTGAACACGAACACCACTTAAACAACTATAAACTACAACTTGAGAATTACAAAATACTTAAACATATAAACCTAAAAATGGGGAAAATCTTTAAAAAAGTACACAACTTTACGTGAAAATCGGTTTGACGTACCCAACAAAATTTTTGTAGAAATTAACACATTAACTCCTGAAAACACCCTTAAAACGCACAAGTTGACTTACCCAGCCGGTTTTTTATTTTTTATTATTTTTTTTTCACATGCCAAGAAATCATATCAGCCGGTTTCAAGTGAGCAAGAAATCACAAATTTAAACTCATCTTCATTCCATTAACAAAAAAAACAGATAACAACACACACCAAAAATCCGATCTATTACCAAATCATCAAAACCCACTTCAAAATTTTAACCATCAAGAAAATCCAGATCCAAGCTAATGATGGTGATGAAAATTTGCTAATGATCCAAGCTAATGATTGGATCGAAGCTAATCCAGATCCAGATCGAAGCTAATCCAGATCCAGATCCAAGTAAATGATTGGATCCAAGCTAATGATGGTGACGGAAAAAAATGGTGGTAATTGGTGCTGTTATCAAAACCACGAATGGAGATGATTGTAGGCTGAAAAGAAGCTCTGTTGTTGGGTTTTTTATAGGGGATTTCATAATGTGTTTGTTAAAGATTGTTTCAAGTTGGCTAATGAATTCTTGTTATGCAAAGATGAATTCTTGATTAAAGATTAAGTTTTTTAGTGTGTTTTATGAATGTGTTAATTATTAAGTCTTGTAATATAAGAAATTTGTGTAAGAATGTAAACAGGGGATTTGATAATGTGTTAGTTGAAGTTAGTTTTTTGCGTTAATTGGTTTTTGAGTGTTTGCTTAATGAATGAATTCTTGAATGGATATGATAGTTTCTTGATTAAAAGATTAAGTTTGGTTGATGATTCCTTTATGGAATAAAAAGTTGCTGTTAACAATGATAATTTTTTGCTCACCTAAAAGTTGTATATTTCACCACCAGGAATTTTGTTTCAGTTTGGTTTTTGTGGTATGAGATGACTGATGGTGGAAGTATCTCATCCTCACTTGAATTTATTTCACGGAACACTATGTAAGAATAGGAAGAAGATAAAAAAAAAAAACTTGTAACCGGTTGGGTAAATCAACTTGCGCGTTTTTAAGGGTGTTTTCAGGAGTTAATGTGTTAATTTCTACAAAAATTTTGTTGGGTACGTCAAACCGATTTTCTTGTAAAGTTGCATAAGTTTTTAAAGATTTCCCCCCCTAAAAATCGACACACATGATTAAATATAACACGACTAAGTACACATACATGGGCCGAAAAATATAAAATTTTGTACACAACTTATAGCATGAAATGAGGTCTAGATACATAAGATTTTGAAAAGAGAATTGGTCACCCCTATCCTCCTTAAACTCGGCATTTTATTCTTTGCCTTTCCCCCCATTTCATTCAACCAAGAAGGTACGAAGGGTGATAGCTAAGGTGGTGATCGGTTGTGGTTAATCCAACGTTGGGGTGATCGTGGGTGATAATTAATCCAAGGGTTTTGATTTGTTGTTCCTTTGATCCGTTGAAATCGTCCAAGGTATCCACCCGTTTGTTTTCTATTCTAATCAACACATATGAGTGAATATAAATCAGACCTAATCATGTTCTGCTAATCGTTAAAGGTCATGTTGTGTGCTAATCTTGTGTCTCGTTATATATGTAATCACAATTACAAAATCATACGCCTCATAATAATCATAAACCTTGGAAACTATGGTGTCGAGCCTTGCATATTATTCTTGTCGACCTAATCTAAAATACAAGCCCTAATATGAATCATTGAATGCTCATTAATATGGTACCAAATATGGAAAACCCTAGATCTAATTAAAAGGGGCGTACATGAATTAATAACGAGGGTTAAGGTTTGTGAATCTATGATTTTATGTGATATTAAGTCGTTAATTTGTGTGTGAGTGTGTAACGTGTGGGTTGGTCTTCAAGGGCTGTAAAACATGTATATTTTATGTGAACTAAACATATAAAATGGATGTGTGAATCAGATCTAATTAAAAGGGGCGTACATGAATTAATAACGAGGGTTAAGGTTTGTGAATCTATGATTTTATGTGATATTGGCTCGTTAATTTGTGTGTGAGTGTGTAACGTGTGGGTTGGTCTTCAAGGGCTGTAAAACATGTAAATTTTATGTGAACTAAACATATAAAATGGATGTGTGAATCGGATCTAAAAATGGTTCGGGTTTTGGAAGGGAATTAGGGCTTGGTCTTATGTGATTTTATGTGACATGGTGGGTCGTAATTTGTGTGTCTATATATGTTGGTGTGTCAACTTTAAGAGCTGTTGTACATGTGTATTATGGAATAAATAAACCTATGAAACATGTCTTGTGAAATATAAAGGTCTCGTGTGTGTTTGTATAAGTAAAACATGTTAAATGATGGCTTTAAACGGGTTTCTGGACTGGACAGCTCATAAGTAGAATTTGTGTGCATTATGGATCGAGTTTCATGAGTGCGTTATTCTATATTTTTGCATGTAAACCTAGTTTAAGATCTTAAATAAGTTCTCCAATTGGGTTGGAGTGATTTAGAGTTGTTTTGGTCATGTTTTTAATTTTTATGGGATCATGTGTCAAACCTGAGTTTTGGGAACTTAAAAATCAGTCGATGCTTTTTATTTTTCATTTTCAAACCACAAGGAACTGAGAGCTCTCCTTTTACAGGAGTGATATTTAAGTAATGTGTGACTTCTTGGAATTTTTTGGGATTTTTCTAAAGTGTCTCAATGGGTTAATGAAGGGAAAACTTTCTGTGTGTATCTGCAGTTAATTTTCTGAATAGGTCTGGAAAGATGATTTTTAAAACAGTACTTTTGCTTGGTAATAAAAATCATAAGAATGTGGGAATCACTGGGAATTATTTCAGAATTTTTGGAGCTTAAATGGCAGGCCTTAAAAATCATAAGAATGTGATCCAGATTTACTAATATATCCTAATTAATTGGTGTTTGATTTGGAAGTACCTATAAACCCTAAGTTTGGTTAATTATGAGTGTAACCCTAACTTACTAAATATGGAAAGTTACTAATTCGAGAAAGTTACTTAATTCGGGAAACTCACTTAATTCGAAAAGTTACTAAATATGAAAAGTTACTAAATATGGAAAGTTACTAAATTTGTAATGTTGCTATAAATAGCAGGAAACCCTAATATGTCAATATGAACAACAATAAGTACTGAATCAGAAATAACTTATGAAATGGTTCTTAAATAATAAGACGGTCATTAATTCGTGTAGATTCGTTGAAGAAGAAGTAACTTTCGATCATTGTGTTTTCTGATATGGTTGCATTTGCGGTTTGAGGTACATATATTCTACCTTTTCTCAGTAAAGGATTCTCATGACTTCTTGATCCTTGACTTTGATTCAGTTACTATGATATGATCCATTTGCTAAGATCCATTTGATATGATTCCGTTTCTATCCATTTTGTTATGATATTCAGTATGCTATCTCATTTGATATGAGATTCTGTTCAGTTTTATATGCTTTGTTAATTATGCTATGATTGCTTCGTTATGATTATGGATAGTTTTGCGTTGTTCTGATTTGTTCTGTTGCCCGAGCTAACTAGCCATGGAGGTACCATGGCCATGTCATTGAAGCACCAATGGCATGACACTTTCTGTGGAGGTGTGATTGATCCATGGCGTTCCCTTTTGTTATGTATGATTTGAGCTCATGGCCATTATGTATATATATGTACAGTCTAGTACTTGCATATGTATTTTTGTTTGCAGGGAACGTATGGATGCATCCTAGGTTTTGTGATATGTTTATGATATGGCTTTGTAGTGATTGGTTTGTGCGTGTCATGCACCCCATTTCGCTTTTGAGAGGTCGCTCTTCTATGGTTACTTATGATATGAAAGGATATGATTATGATTATGTGACTAAGCATGTGGCATGCTTTCTGAGCTCGTTGGGCATTTCCTTATGATATTATGATCTGATTCCGTTTGGTTCTGGATATCCTTATGATACTTATGACTCACTTCTGTTTTGCTTCTTATGATATATGACATTTTGTTCAGTTGGTCCTTGAGTACTTATTCGTTTGACATTTGATATTTGGTTCAGCAGGATCTTTTGGTTCCATTTCTCTATATTTATATATATGCTTCGATCACTTCGTTTTGGTTATATCTGTTCACTGGGCTTTTTAAGCTCAGCCGCATTTCTTTTCCTGCGGCATGTTTTAGGTTGGAAGCCGGGTTGAATGAAGAGTGCGTAGGAGCTCTTAGTGGACTACCCTGGCGATAGATACCCATTTGCTTCTGGATTAAATTTGGATTCACTTTCAGTTAGATTAGTTTGGATTTGTATTTGGCTTTGGAACTCATTATGTTTAGATGTTAGTATTTCATTATTACCTTAGAATACGTTTGTAACTATTATAAGTCTTCCGCTTGCTTTTATATGTTTTGATTGACACTATAATGTGGCATTTTGACCCTTGACGGGTTGGGGTTTTACAATTATGGTATCCGAGCTCAGGCTTCTACTTGTAGCACATAAGTTATGGCCTGTGAAGATTTGGACCCTTAGGTTTGCACTATAGGAGCTTATGAAATGACCTTTGAAGGATTGGCTTTAGGTTTCTTCCCGTAGGAACTTCAGTTATGACCGGTGAGGATTGGGTTGAGTATATGATAAGGCATTAGTTAGCAATCTTCTTCTGCATCACTCTGATTTGTGCCTCTGCTTTGAGCTAAGCCCTTATAAGATCATTCGTTCCAGATATTTAGAAAATTTATTAGGATACGCAACATAAGTTTAGTGATCAAATAAGTTTAGAATGCTTTGAGTCTTTTGGTAGTAATGCCTTACAGATTTCATTTTCTGATGTGACTACATTCTTTCGAATTTCGATCTCTGATTTGTTTGTCATTCGTTTAGATACCTTTTCGTTCGTTTAGAGAATTAGTATATGTATGAATCTGATGTGTTCAACACATTCTGTGGTTTCTCTTGCTTTTGCTGAGCATATTAAGGTCCCCTCTGAGCTATTAGATTTTGCTATTTCTATCCCCATGAGAATCTTGTGGTTATTAATCACGAGTATTAGAATTGTTCAGTACGTTTTGAAGATATTTGAAGATAAGTTTCGTTCTACTAATCTGTTTCATTGGGAATGTTTGATTCGATATTATTCTGAATATGGATTTGTTGACTGAGCATCGAGATGCTAACAACAGTCATATTAGATTTGTCATCTTTGGCGATTTGAGAAACTCAAAATTCTGTACCATGGTTCCCAACCTGGTACATAACTATGATCACCTTTGCTTTGAAAACTCGTACGTTAATCCCTCGCGGTTGTGAAAATATTTCGTTTGATGAAACTTGCCTCGGAAGTTATTCAGTTGTTTGAAATTTTGCAATGTGTTCTTGGTTTAACTACCAAGATTACCATCTGAATGTGAAGTTGTTTTGATCTGGTTATAAGAATTTGTTTAGTCACGACTCGAGATAGAATGTGATTGCAATAAAGGCATGGGTATATGATGCAAGTATTATGACGTCTGGCCAACGTGATAATAGTAACATCATATAACTTGAACTTATTGGGATCATAGGTTGTCTCGAGCAGTGCCTGAGAACTGTAAGTTGGTTGAGTCAGAATCCTATCAGTATAGAACGACGTTTTGCCTAATTCTGAAACTCCGTATCTTATGACATCAGTTGAATGGAAAGAATTGAAGCACCAGCTTTTAGAAAGTGGTTTTATCCGTCTGAGTGTGTATATGTGGTGTACTCCAGTTTTATTCGTAAGGAAGAATGATGGTAGCAAGAATTTTTGTATTGACCTCGGGAAGCTAAATCGTATTTTGGTTAGAATCGTTATCCGTTACCTCGAATCGATGATTTGATTAATCAACTTCAGGATGTGAAGTTTTTCTCAGAGATTGAGTTTGGATCCGACTATTTCCAGTTACGTGTAAAGAAGCGAGATGTTCCTAGAATTGCATTTCGTATTCGCTATGATCTTTATGAGTATTAGTGATGCCAATTGTATTGGCTACTGCTCCAACTGTTCCTATGGGCTTGATTAAATCGTGTATTTCATGAATACTTGGACATTTTGTCATAGTATGACATATTGGTATATTCAGAGACGAAAGAGAAACATGGAAATCATCTTCGTATTCTATGTTGAGATTTCTACGTCAGAAGAAGCTCTATGTAACATTCTCGAAGAGTAAATTTTGGTTGGGATGAAGAATGAGAGGAAATTTTGAAAAGCTGAAAAGAGATTTGTTTCTACTCAAGAAGGAGACTTAGCTATGTGCTTATGCAACACGGGAAGATTGTTGGTTATGCATCAATATAGCAAGAACCGTAGGAAGGGAACTATCCGACGCATGACTTGGGAGTGATTTGAAAAACATGTAGAAGCTTAGGAGCAAAACGGTGGAATATGATCTATGTTAGAAGACTTGAAGGAAGCGGGTTGATCGAAGCACACAGTTTTATTTACTCTATTCATATTAGTTGTACTATTATGCATAGAGACTTGAAGCAAAATTTTGATGGAATGGTATGAAGATGATTGTGACCACATTGGTGACAAAGTGTTTAGCGTGTCAACAGGTTAAGATCTAGCATCAGCATACAAGTGGTATTCCTTAGTTTGGATGTTCGTATGTGGAAGTGGGATTAAATTTTCAGGAACTTTGTAACGGGATTTCCACGCACATTTAGGAAGGACAACACGATTTGAGTGGTAGTGGATCATTTGACCAAGTTGGCTCACTTGGAAGATTGGCAAAGACTTCTTTCGACAGAAGGTTATTCAAGCTACATGGCGCACTTGCAGTGATCGTGTCAGAGATTCGCGTTTCTACTTCACATTTCTAGGAAGAGCTACTGAAGGCTTGAGGAACCAGACTCAAGTTTAGTAATGCTTTGCACCTCCAGACTGATGGATAAGCAGAACAACTATTCGAGCTTGGAAGATGTGTTGAGCAGGAAATGTGACAAGTGTTAGTTCTGGTTGTGTTTGCTCACTAAGATAGACGACATGCAAGTGACAAGAGTTTTCCTTTTGGAGTTTTGTATGAACGAAGATGTGGAGCACCTTTTGGTTGATTTAAGTCGAAGAGTTACTTATTGAAGGTCCGGAGTTGATTACCGTGACTAATGGATTAGTTATCATTGTGGAAGAGAAACTTTGAAACTTTAGATCGGGAATTTATGTGTTCCGCATGTTGTTTTCCGACAGAAAAGTTTGACGTTTTGGCATATAAGGAGGATTTAGTTCACGATATGTTAGTCCTTAGATTCGTTCTTATCCGTACGATTATTCTACCTATTCCGTTATACCTTCTGATACGTTTTGACATTCCGATATGTACTTAGTTGATCGTCGATACGAATATGTTACCTATCTATTTATGAAATTTTGATACGTTTGATGTTTCGGTACGTGCTTCTCTGATTTTTAGCAAGTTCCTTAGTTCGTTCAGAATCTGGATAGAGTTGATGAAGTTTTATCGTTTAGCACTTCCTCCGTATTTGCCTCGTGTGTATATGTGTTTCATGTATCTCTTTGTGAGATTACCACCATCATCTGCTACGTATTTGTTGGATCAGATTTGTTATGATTTGTGTTCTGTGGAGAGCCTGGGCTATCCTAGTGTGTCGGGATCGAGTCATGAGAAATAAAACTATTCCATTTGTGAAGATTCTTTTGGAAGAATCTCTCCGGCGTGAGGCAATTCATTATCATAGAGATGTTCGTGATTTGGTACGTCTCTGTCTAACTTTTGCGACATCAAATTTCGAGGACGAAATTTTTGCTTTTTAAGGGGGAAGAATTATAACAACCTAAAATATTGTTTCTAAATCCGTGCCTTTCTTGAACTTTGAACACGAACACCACTTAAACAACTATAAACTACAACTTGAGAATTAGAAAATACTTAAACATATAAACCTAAAAATCGACACACATGATTAAATATCACACGAATAACTGCACATACATGGACCGAAAAATATAAAATTTTGTACACAACTTATAGTATGAAATGAGGTCTAGATACATAAGATTTTGAAAAGAGAATTGGTCACCCCTATCCTCCTTAAACTCGGCATTTTATTCTTTGCCTTTCCCCCCATTTCATTTAACCGATTATACCATTCCAACTCAAACATAAAACCTTAAAAACTTTTATGATCGGCAGCCTCATTATCCCAAGAAACCAAGAAGGTACGAAGGGTGATAGCTAAGTTGGTGATTGGTTGTGGTTAATCCAAGGTTGGGGTGATCGTGGGTGATAATTAATCCAAGGGTTTTGATTTGTTGTTCCTTTGATCCGTTGAAATTGTCCAAGGTATCCACCCTTTTGTTTTCTATTCTAATCAACGCATATGAGTGAATATAAATCAGACCTAATCATGTTCTGCTAATTGGTAAAGGTCATGTTGTGTGCTAATCTTGTGTCTCGTTATATATGTAATCACAATTACAAAATCATACGCCTCATAATAATCATAAACCTTGGAAACTATGGTGTCGAGCCTTGCATATTATTCTTGTCGACCTAATCTAAAATACAAGCCCTAATATGAATCATTGAATGCTCATTAATATGGTACCAAATATGGAAAACCCTAGATCTAATTAAAAGGGGCGTACATGAATTAATAACGAGGGTTAAGGTTTGTGAATCTATGATTTTATGTGATATTGGCTCGTTAATTTGTGTGTGAGTGTGTAACGTGTGGGTTGGTCTTCAAGGGCTGTAAAACATGTATATTTTATGTGAACTAAACATATAAAATGGATGTGTGAATCGGATCTAATTAAAAGGGGCGTACATGAATTAATAACGAGGGTTAAGGTTTGTGAATCTATGATTTTATGTGATATTGGCTCGTTAATTTGTGTGTGAGTGTGTAACGTGTGGGTTGGTCTTCAAGGGCTGTAAAACATGTATATTTTATGTGAACTAAACATATAAAATGGATGTGTGAATCGGATCTAAAAATGGTTCGGGTTTTGGAAGGGAATTAGGGCTTGGTCTTGTGTGATTTTATGTGACATGGTGGGTCGTAATTTGTGTGTCTATATATGTTGGTGTGTCAACTTTAAGAGCTGTTGTACATGTGTATTATGGAATAAATAAACCTATGAAACATGTCTTGTGAAATATAAAGGTCTCGTGTGTGTTTGTATAAGTAAAACATGTTAAATGATGGCTTTAAACGGGTTTCTGGACTGGACAGCTCATAAGTAGAATTTGTGTGCATTATGGATCGAGTTTCATGAGTGCGTTATTCTATATTTTTGCATGTAAACCTAGTTTAAGATCTTAAATAAGTTCTCCAATTGGGTTGGAGTGATTTAGAGTTGTTTTGGTCATGTTTTTAATTTTTATGGGATCATGTGTCAAACCTAAGTTTTGGGAACTTAAAAATCAGTCGATGTTTTTGATTTTTCATTTTCAAACCACAAGGAACTGAGAGCTCTCCTTTTACAGGAGTGATATTTAAGTAATGTGTGACTTCTTGGAATTTTTTGGGATTTTTCTAAAGTGTCTCAATGGGTTAATGAAGGGAAAACTTTCTGTGTGTATCTGCAGTTAATTTTCTGAATAGGTCTGGAAAGATGATTTTTAAAACAATACTTGTGCTTGGTAATAAAAATCATAAGAATGTGGGAATCGCTGGGAATTATTTCAGAATTTTGGGAGCTTAAATGGCAGGCCTTAAAAATCATAAGAATGTGATCCAAGGGTTTGATTTGTTGTTCCTTTGATCCGTTGAAATCGTCCAAGGTATCCACCCTTTTGTTTTCTATTCTAATCAACACATATGAGTGAATATAAATCAGACCTAATCATGTTCTGCTAATCGGTAAAGGTCATGTTGTGTGCTAATCTTGTGTCTCGTTATATATGTAATCACAATTACAAAATCATACGCCTCATAATAATCATAAACCTTGGAAACTATGGTGTTGAGCCTTGCATATTATTCTTGTCGACCTAATCTAAAATACAAGCCCTAATATGAATCATTGAATGCTCATTAATATGGTACCAAATATGGAAAACCCTAGATCTAATTAAAAGGGGCGTATATGAATTGATAACGAGGGTTAAGGTTTGTGAATCTATGATTTTATGTGATATTGGCTCGTTAATTTGTGTGTGAGTGTGTAACGTGTGGGTTGGTCTTCAAGGGCTGTAAAACATGTATATTTTATGTGAACTAAACATATAAAATGGATGTGTGAATCGGATCTAAAAATGGTTCGGGTTTTGGAAGGGAATTAGGGCTTGGTCTTGTGTGATTTTATGTGACATGGTGGGTCGTAATTTGTGTGTCTATATATGTTGGTGTGTCAACTTTAAGAGCTGTTGTACATGTGTATTATGGACTAATAAACCTATGAAACATGTCTTGTGAAATATAAAGTTCTCGTGTGCGTTTGTATAAGTAAAACATGTTAAATGATGGCTTTAAACGGGTTTCTGGACTGGACAGCTCATAAGACGAATTTGTGTGCATTATGGCTCGAATTTCATGAGTGCCTTATTCTATATTTTTGCATGTTAACATAGTTTAAGATCTTAAATAAGTTCTCTAATTGGATTGGAGTGATTTAGAGTTGTTTTGGTCACGTTTTTAAATTTTATGGGATCATGTGTCAAACCTGAGTTTTGAGAACTTAAAAATCAGTCGATGTTTTTTATTTTTTATTTTCAAATCACAAGGAACTGAGAGCTCTCCTTTTTTAGGAGTGATATTTAAGTTATGTGTGACTTCTTGGAATTTTTTGGGATTTTTCTGAAGTTTCTCAATGGGTTAATGAAGGGCAAATTTTCTGTGTGTATCTGTAGTTAATTTTCTGAACATTTCTAGAAAGATGATTTTTAAAACTATACTTGTGATTGGTAATAAAATCTATAAATATTTGTGAAGGTACTTAACTGATATGGAAATCGCTGAGAATTATTTTAGAATTTTTGGAGCTTAATTGGCAGGCCTTAAAAATCATAAGATTGTGATCCAGATTTACTAATATATCCTAACTAAGTTGTGTTTGATTTGAAAGTACCTATAAACCCTAAGTTTGGTTAATTATGAGTGTAACCCTAACTTACTAAATACAGACAGTTACTAAATATGGAAAGTTACTAATTCGGGAAAGTTACTTAATTCGGGAAACTCACTTAATTCGGAAAGTTACTAATTCGGGAAAGTTACTAAATATGGAAAGTTACTAAATATGGAAAGTTGCTATAAATAGCAGGAAACCATAATATGTCAATATGAACAACAATAAGTACTGAATCAGAAATAACTTATAAAATGGTTCTTAAATAATAAGACTGTTGAAAACTAGAAGGGGGTTGAATAGTTTTACTGTTTAAAATTAATTCAAACCGTTTTGTGGGTTATGTGAATTCAATTAAACTTATGCACATAAAGATAATCAAGCAATATATCTGAAAAGAAAAGAGAGGAATAATCAAACCACATAACACGGATGTTTATAGTGGTTCGGCTACAAAGACACTTTTCCTTGCCCTACTCCACTTCCCCGAGCCTTTAACTCGAGAGTTATCCTTCACTAAGAAACAAACTCTCTTCTAGGTGGATAAAACCTTTACACGTCGCTTACTTCCTTTTCTGGTACTAAGCTAAACACCGGGTTCTATTACAAGGTAGAACCAACCTTACGTCGCCTATATGATTACCGACACTAAGCTAGATGTCGAGTTCTTTACAAGGGTACAACCACTCCCGTTTGGTTCTTTCACAAGGGTACAACCACTCCCTACACTCTTTGTGTTTTGAGGACTAAAACACTAACCACACTCACTGAGATAAATGATACAAATGATGTGTGAACTACAACTATATCACATAGTGACTATGCTAAAGGTTTACACTTCTGTGTTGAACCTTTGATGCTTAATCTCCTTTGCTACAAAAGGAAAGATCCATGAAATGAATGAATGATAAATGTTAGATGATATGTAAATGAATGAGTATGAATATTAGGCTCTATGAGTGATGGTGTGTTCAAATGATCAGCTTGCTATTTATAGGCAAGCTGATGAACAGCCGGCGGATCCGGCGGATCCCATAAAAGGGATCCGTCCTTTATGTCGATTGGATCCGCCGACTTGACAGCAATATGACAGCTAATAGTTTTGGAAATCTTTCCAAATCCAGCTGTATCCTCCACACATTTGTCATGTCATATCAAGATCTTCCAAAGTCAACTATCTTGCTTGAAGATCTAGCCAAGATATTATGCATGATGCATGCCATGATGTCAATGTATCATTTTAAAGATAAAGTTTCCTTTTAAGGAAATAAACTAGTAGATGTGTAAAATGTAATTCTAAGTAAACTTGTGAAATGTAAAATGTGTTTTAAAGAGACTTTAGCTAGCATTTACAATTTGCTAAAGGATATACTTTGTAATTGTCATTAACAAAACTAAGTAAAGATCGTAAAATATAAATAACGTTTTTAGGACGATATTTGTATTAACAATCTCTCCCTTTTTGTTGATGACAAAACATAAAGTATATTTTTGAGCAAATTAATAAATATAGCATGAGTTATTTAAAATATAGATTAAGTTTGTTTTATTTGATTTTAAAAATTCTTTTTATGCAAAAGTGTATGTACTGTGATGATTCACAGTTATGCAAACTTAATCCTTTCTCCCCCTTTTTGTCGAAACAAAAAGAAGAGTTGCGTAGCGGAAAGCGATTTTGAGAACTTTAAGAGCTCCCCCTTGTTTGATACTCCCCCTAAATGGAGTAACAAGGTAATGATGCATGATCCTACAAAAAAAATGATTAGAAAAATGAAGTGCTCCCTCTCGATGTATACTCCCCATTACAAGAGTCCCAACGTATACATTAAAAGGATATGAGATGCTGCAAAAGAAATGTTAGTTGTGAATAGCCTCAAATGGAGAAGCATAATGCATATGATATGGTCATTCAAATAAAAATGATAATCTAGTTGACTTTTAAAAAGTCAAAATGTAGTGTCTGATCAAAATTTTGTACCTAAAGTACAAGTGATCAAACTAGAATGTAGATTCCAAGTAGCTATATAATGATGTTAGTTACCTAACTAATGATAATATGCTTTATGTTGATCACTCATAAGTATAAAAACATCACATTCATTCATGGAAAATTATGTGACAAAAGTCACAAACATAATATGATGTTTACATAATAATGAAAAATACATCCTAAAAAACAAAAAGTCTCACAACATCATCTAGAAGGTCCTATATAATGAGACTGAGATTCTCTTATTGAGGAGGATGAGAGATGGCGTTTAGACACTCAAGAATGTGGTTCAAAATGAACCTCATTTCATTTTGTAGATCGTGCACCAAAATGTTTGTCCTTTGAGCTATGTGAGCGGTTCTTTCACACATGTTGCAATCATGGCGAGCAAAATCGGGCGGAAGAGTAGACTCATTTGGTTGTGGTGGTGGTGGTTGTGATTGGTTGTTAGGTGGTGGTGATTGTGCTTGTTCATTGGTTGGTGGTGGTGTTTGGAGGAAGTTCATGAGGATGTTTTGGAGGTCCATGGCTTCATTGAGGCGGTGATCTACCATACCCGAGAGAGTGTAGAGACGGTTGAGCTCTTCACTAATCTCCTCTTGGGTTTGAGGTTGATTGATCCACATTGCCTCGTCTATGGCAATGAGAGTTGATGCGGGTGAGAGAGGTGGTATTTGAGGTTGGGATGATGGTGCATCATGGTATAAAGGACCATGGATATCCGGGAAAATCGGATGAAAAAGCCTAGGCTCTTGACCTTCAAAGGTCATGGGTGGAGGATTGTTTGATCTTGGTGGGAGATCCTCCAAGTCATCAAGGTATGGATGAGGTGATGTAGGTGGAGACCTAAATAGTTCCACGGGTTGGAGTTTGGGTGAGTTTGGTTGAGATTGAGATTTGACAGTCTGGGATGGAGCGGGTGGTGGTGTGGTTGCTATTGGATTTATGGATGGAGGTGGAGTTTGTATGACAACATTGGATGGTGTAGGTGTGGATAAAGTAAGAAAATTTTCACTTGCTATAGGAGATGAGATATTAAGAGGAGATGATTCCTCTGATGATGAGTTAGCAAGATTTATAAAGCAACAGGGTTTCACACTTATGCGAGCAGTGCGTTTGGGAGGTCTAGAGGTGGAGGAGTTGGTTGATTTGGTCATGGTTAAGTTTGATAGCTAAGATGTATAGGAGAAGAAATGGTTGTTGTGTGAGTTTAGTTATGATCCTAAAGTACTAATTTATAAGCAGAAGGTTTATGAGTCTGTGTGTTTGGATTTGATGTGAATCCAATAGAGAATTTTGGTTCCTAATGATTTGGAACAAAAATTTGTGCAAATCATATCACATAAGTCAATCCATAGAACTTATGTTGAGTAATAGGAGGAAGATATGCAGTAAATGCAAAGGGATAGTGGAAAATTCTGAGATGTGATGTTCCCACGGATTTGAAGGATCCCTAAAAAGGGTTCCTTGCTTGTATCAGAAAGGTAACTCACTCCTAAAATCTAAAAATTCCAATTTTGGTGGGAAATTTTGTTCTTAAGTTTCTAAGAGTTTCTTAATCATTCTAAGATGTATAGTGATCAGTGAACCTATTCTAAAGAACATAAGAAACTAGATTCTATGAATCGGGATGAGTCAAAAAGTTTTAAGAAATTTACTGTAATATATGCGGATCCAATCGATATCACGTGCAGATACAATTTATGGGATCCGCATAATCCGCAGGATGAAGGTTGGCGGAACCAACGATAACATATGGCGGATCCAAAATGAGGGATCCGTCAGATCCGTGCTACAAATATTTGATCACCTACAAACATTGAAATATAACTTTTATTCATTGAAAATTTTGTTTGTGACAAACGTCTCAAACTTGAAGTTACATTAGAAAGTCCCTAAAGATTGAAGAAATCATAGAATAATTCTACGAAGTACACTAAGATGATACTTAAGAAAAGCTAGCAGCTTCTATGAAGTGAAATTTGTTGGTGTTGATGGAGATATGATAGATGCTAGCCACATGGTTTCTAAATCCTTAGTGTCACAAAGGTTAGTGTCATGTTCTTCATTTTCTTGAGTGTTTATTTGATTTACCCACATTGAATTATCAATGAGTTGAAGTGTGGTAAGTAGATCATGTGGTTGAAGATTAGGTGGATTTAGTGGTGATAATGATTTTCTTTCTTCAGATTGTAAAGGTGATGGTGAAGAAACTATTGGTGTAGTTACAGGTGACGGTGTGCTATATGTGGGTAATGATGTTGTACCTAGTGAAATTATGATTTGTGATGGTGAGTTTGGAGATGAAGGCATGTTGACTATAGGAGTCATGATAGAATTTGTAGTGGTAGTGGTGGATATGATTGGTGAGTTAACGTTTGGAACTGGATTAATGAGCCAGTAAGGTCTAACACTAATTCTAGTGGTTTGTCTGTATGGTCTAGACATATGAGATTTGTTTGATTTGTGCATTGAGAGAGGTTTACAGGAATGGTGTGCAAAGAGGATGAAGTTTTAGTGTGTTATGATCATCTTAAGGTTCTAATTTATACTTCCTATTTTTATGGAAGTTGGTGTTTGGATTAATGATGTGTAAATTTCAAAAACTTGGAACAAGATAAAGTAGTTTGTCCTATTGACAAAGTCAATCTATAGGAATGGAGTTGACATGAAGGTATGCAGAAAGATGTCTCAAAAGGGAGAAATGTGATTGATTCACTGTTTTCGAGAGGGTAAGATTTTGTGAGTTATGAGTAGGACAAAATATTCAAATTTTGTTTGGAGGTGGATTTTCCTAATTTTTTAAGATATCTTAAGAAAACTAAACTACAATCTAAGTATTGGAATGAGTTGGGAAAAAGAAATTATTGTGTATTCCTGCGGATCCAATTGCCAAGGCATGCGGATCCAATACTTTTGGATCCTTCTGATCCGCAGATTTAACATTGGCGGAGCCAACATAAACACTAGGCGGACCCAATTTGAGGGATCCGCCAGATCCGTCGAACAAAACTCCTAAAACAAACAGAGAGCAATGCAACTTTCATGTTTTTCGATAAAAACCCAAAAATTCTCCTAGAATATATCTATTGGCAAATATGTACTATAAATATGCTAAATATGTATATTCTAACACACGTTTGCATATGGATAAATCCGTACATCATAACTTACCTAAAATGGAGTTAAGCCAAACAGTAGCTTATTCTCGGAAAATTGATAACACTAAATGTTATCGACCTGCAAATATGAGTTAGTTCACATCAAGTACCACCATAATAAGAAACACATTTGTCTAACATAACATTGTCTAATAAAGATTAGTCCCAAACGTTCCTCTATCTCACTTATCTTTCAACATTTTGATTATTTTCTTCTGATCCTTGCGAAGTTTCATCATCCATCGTCCTACATTCTTCAAAATTCCCTTTCTTTGTCGATGTTCCTCAGACTCATTATCAATGGAAGGAAGTTGACGTAAATAATCGAGTGGAGGAATCTTTGAGTTAGGTAAACCATCTTCATCGCTAGCCGATGATGATGAAGATGAAGACGAAGTATAAGCACGTTTCCCTTTCCCAACTTTTACTCTATTTTCACTAAGTGGAACGAAGGTATGTTGGATTTCGATGTAGTCTGGAAGAAAACCAACTGAGTTTGGAGGGATGGGAATCGAAGCTTTAAATAGATGGGTGAGGAGCATTCCATATGGCATTGCGGTTTTTCCTAAGATAGGTATGTCAACCATTCTTTTGGCGATGTAGTAAGCCAAATTGAATTGTTGATGGGTCGACACACAGTAGAGCATGTAACATAAGCTTGCATTCACATGATCTTTGTTTCCAACAGTGCTAATAACATTTGCTCTAAGAATTTCTTCTAGTTTCTTAAATTCAGGTTTGAGTTCATTAAGTTCCATAGCAAATGGATCTCGACTCACTTGTTTGCCACGGAGTTTCTTAGTAGGGTTGCTTCTAGGTTTGAAGAGGTGATCACGGATAATTTCTTTGGGAGTGAGTGGAGTGTCATATGGGCATTCACGACCAAGATTAGACTCAAGAATGGATAAAGGCCATTTGTCTGAGTAGAAGCAAGTTCCTTGACTGGGAACACCTAAAACTTCTGCGAAGTGAACTAAAGGAAAACTGAATTGATTTTGGTTTATTTTGAAGTGAATGTTTAGCAATCCTAAGTCATCAGTACTAAGTTTTACGGAAGCATAAAACTCAAGAATGAACCTAGGAATGATAGGCTCATCTATGTCTAGGAGTGAATCAAAGTGGATGATGGCCATTTGTTCACGGATGTTAGTTTCTTCTAAGAATGATGAGTCTATAGTTCTACCTTCATGAACATAACGGTTTTCTAGTGTTTTGAAAATTTTGACCTGAGCATCTGTGAGACCTTTGGTTTGATGATGTTTGGGTAGATACTTGGTAGTCTTTTTGTGATCATAGTTAGTTGCGGGAGGCATGATTCACCTAGACATGAATTTTATAATTTTAGTTAGAGCTATCCAAATTGTATGAGTGTAATGTGAAGATACGTTTATCTCGACTTCTTTTGAAGCAAGTTTTTGTGAAATAACTCAAATGCTTTTGTTTTAAATGTATCCAAAAGTACATTTAAACATTTAGGATGTTTTTTAAAACATAACGTTTTTTTTTTTTTGATTTTGTATGAACAATGATTGAGAGGTGTTTTTGAGAAGTATTTCAATTGAGTGTTTGATGTTTAGTCAAGAAAAATGATTTTATGTATTTTTGAAATGCTTTATGATTTATGAAAATGCATGATTCCAATTTTTGAATTGGTGTAACTAATTGGGAATCCTAGACATTGATAAGGAATTGGAATGAATTAGAATACTTACAGTTAGATCAATTAAGCATGAGTTAATTGTGGAGAGTGGTCTAATTTTTGAGTTTAGAGAGATGAGGGTCGACAATCAGTAGGTTTTGTGTGTTTTAATTAGTGAACTGAGCAATAAGGAGTGTTTGTTTATTTGAGAATTTGTCTCAGCAAGCCACGGATCCGGCGGATCCCAAACAAGGGTTCCGCCCTTGTTATCGAAAGGATCCGTAGGATCAGAACATGTGTTTGCTTATTTCCGTTTTTGGTTGAACTAGGATTCGAACAAATGTTTTAACTACTTTCCAGGTTTCAATAAACCATAGATAGAAGTAAGATTCTTTCTTGAGGTATCAATGTTATCTTTTGAGAAACATTCTCAACTCGAGATATTTAAGCATTGTTAAATACAGGAATGATGATGGAAAGCAAAACTTTTGCTGGGATGAATGGTTACAATGTTGTTGCAACACAGGAGAAGGTTATAGAGGTCAATATCATAGACCACGAGAGTTTTCTCCACACTTTGCCTTAAAGTAGCAAGGACCGTTTGTTTCTTAGTAAATCATGATGTGATACAATGTCTCACATTAGTACACATTTTGTTTGAATTATTCCTATATCTCTAATTATAGAGATAATTGTAGTTTCTACACCTGATCCTTTGGGATATCATAAATGTCTCCTAAGTTGTTTGATGGTTTCAAGTAGGAATCATCTTGAAAGTGTAGACTATATAATATTTGGAGTACTAGCTATGAGATAGAGTATTCTATCTAATGCATCTCTATGTTTAGGGTCATCTTATGAATTTACTAACTTTATCCTTGGTAAGTCTGGTTTCGGAGAACGTGAGTGTTTTTCAAAAGTTATCATCTACCAAAGATGATGTCTTAGGAGGAGGAGGACTGTTGAGTTCAACAACTCCTTGACTTTTGAGAATGATGAATTCCTGAGAAATGCACCTTTTTATGATTAGGGTCGAATGTGGTGAGATTATCCTAAAATAGATTAACTCCTTTCTAAGTATTTTGAGGAATCCTAGACATAAGTCAGAACTTAATTTAGAATATTCATGGAAGTGATAACATATCTAATTACTCACAAAGGTGTTGGTTATATTTCAACTTGGTTAGAATCCTAACAGGTTCTTTGAATTATTACCTAATATTTGATGCTATATTGTTGAGATATAATCCAAGAAGATAAGATACTACTTGTCTTTAGGTGTATTATGTCATAGAGGTTTAAAGATTCTTTTCCCACTTATTATGCTAACTTTTAAATACTATATTTCTATTATCACAAAAGGGCATGATACTAATCATAGTACCTAATAACTTATACTTAGTGAGTATGAATCTGAATTATCTATGAGAGCAATCATCATGAGGTGTCAAGAGGAATCGTACCTTTTTACAATGATTGTTTCTAAGAATGCTATGTAACCTCCGTTGAACATTTTGTGGATTAAGAAGATACATTTGTTTACAGCAATGTATCTTGAAGTTCCATTAATCCATAATCCATTCTTTCAAATGTACCAAATGAAAGCTCAAGTATTTGGTCCCCAATATCTCATGGGTCCTTTTGGGTTAATCACAATATCACCAAGGTCCACTAATATCTTGGAGGTAATCGAATGGAATTTGTTCACTAAACATTGTTCCTTTACATAATGAAGTGTCTACTGTCGTTTTAACTTCATTCTTATCTTTTCTTCTAATTGTATTAGTGTTAGGCTCTCTAGATATCTTAACAGGTTTAATACTTTTTAAGTTTTGACTTTCATCTACGGATCCTTTGGTTATACCACGCGGATCCAAATGTTTGGATCCGTGGGATCCGTGGGTCACTGATTCAGTTGGTGTAGTTTTATTTTCTTTTGTCGTTTGATTCTGAAAATCACTTAAGTAACCATTTTTCATATAATCTGGTTTGAAACTACCATGAGGTATTTTTAGTAATCTTAGTAGGTCATCTACATCGTTTAGGTGCTTCTCAAATCTCTTAAGTTTGTTGTGTTTGATAAAATCTTTCTGTGTAAGTTTTATCGTTTCTATTTCTTGTTTTAGTTTCTGACATGTTACACATGTTCTAATACTTTTGTCCTTTTCTAATCTTATAACTTTTTCTTTTAATTTACGAATTTCATTTTCTAAAATTTCCTTTCTGGTTTTTAAGATCTTATTATTACTTATGATTTTAGGAATGATTTTATATAAATTATTATATTCTATATCTAACATGTTATCATTAATGAAAGAGTATGAATCAGATTGTACCTCATTTGCCATAAGAGCAACCTCGTTGTTTATTGGCTTGTCGTCATCTTTTTCACTTTCATTCCAAGTTCTACTAATGAGTGCTTTTTGGGATTTGTTCTTTGAAGGCTTTGAACATTCTTCTACCAAGTGACTAGAATTCCTGCATTTAGAGTACTCCCTACGATTCTTTGATTTCACATAGATCCCAAAACGGTTTTCCCAAAACGTAAAATTATCTTGTTTAAATAGTGGCAGTTCTTGCATAGATTTTTCTTCTTTAAAGTTTTCAAAATCCATGGATCGTTTTAAGTTTTAAAATACCGTATATTTTAAAAATCTTAAGTAACGTGGCTCTTGATGCCAATTGTGGAAAACTAGAAGGGGGGTTGAATAGTTTTACCGTTTAAAATTAATTCAAACCGTTTTGTGGGTTATGTGAATTCAATTAAACTTATGCACATAAAGATAATCAAGCAATATATCGAAAAGAAAAGAGAGGAATAATCAAACCACATAACACGGATGTTTATAGTGGTTCGGCTACAAGGACTCTTTTCCTTGCCCTACTCCACTTCCCCGAGCCTTTAACTCGAGAGTTATCCTTCACTAAGAAACAAACTCTCTTCTAGGTGGAGAAAACCTTTACACGTCGCTTACTTCCTTTTCCGGTACTAAGCTAAACACCGGGTTCTATTACAAGGTAGAACCAACCTTACGTCGCCTATATGATTACCGACACTAAGCTAGATGTCGAGTTCTTTACAAGGGTACAACCACTCCCTTTTGGTTCTTTCACAAGGGTACAACCACTCCCTACACTCTTTGTGTTTTGAGGACTAAAACACTAACCACACTCACTGAGATAAATGATACAAATGATGTGTGAACTACAACTATATCACACAGTGACTATGCTAAAGGTTTACACTTCTGTGTTGAACCTTTGATGCTTAATCTCCTTTGCTACAAAAGGAAAGATCAATGAAATGAATGAATGATAAATGTTAGATGATATGTAAATGAATGAGTATGAATATTAGGCTCTATGAGTGATGGTGTGTTCAAATGATCAGCTTGCTATTTATAGGCAAGCTGATGAACAGCCGGCGGATCCGGCGGATCCCATAAAAGGGATTCGTCCTTTAAGTCGATTGGATCCGCCGACTTGACAGCAATATGACAGCTAATAGTTTTGGAAATCTTTCCAAATCCAGCTGTATCCTCCACACCTTTGTCATGTCATATCATGATCTTCCAAAGTCAACTATCTTGCTTGAAGATCTAGCCAATATATTATGTATGATGCATGCCATGATGTCATTGTATCATTTTAAAGATAAAGTTTCCTTTTAAGGAAATAAACTAGTAGATGTGTAAAATGTAATTCTAAGTAAACTTGTGAAATGTAAAATGTGTTTTAAAGAGACTTTAGCTAGCATTTACCATTTGCTAAAGGATATACTTTGTAATTGTCATTAACAAAACTAAGTAAAGATCGTAAAATATAAATAACGTTTTTAGGACAATATTTGTATTAACAAAGACGATAATTAATTCGTGTAGATTCGATGAAGAGGGAGTAACTTCCGATCATTGTGTTTTCTGATATGGTTGCATTTGTGGTTTGAGGTACATATATTCTACCTTTTGTCAGTAAAGGTTTCTCATGACTTCTCGATCCTTGACTTTGATTCAGTTACTATGATATGATCCATTTGCTAAGATCCATTTGATATGATCCTTTGATATGATTCCGTTTGCTATCCTTTTTGTTATGATATTCAGTATGCTATCTCATTTGATATGAGATTCTGTTCAGTTTGATATGCTTTGTTAATTATGCTATGATTGCTTCGTTATGATTATGGATAGTTTTGCTTTGTTCTGATTTGTTCTCTTGCCCGAGCTAACTAGCCATGGAGGTACCATGGCCATGTCATTGAGGCACCAATGGCATGACACTTTCTATGGAGGTGTGATTGATCCACGGCGTTCCCATTTGTTATGTATGATTTGAGCTCATAGCCATTATGTATATATATGTACAGTCTAGTACTTGCATATGTATTTTGCTTGCAGGGAGCGTATGGATGCATCCGAGGTTTTGTGATATGTTTATGATATGGCTTTGTAGTGATTGGTTTGTGCGTGCCATGCACCCCATTTCTCTTTTGAGAGGTCGCTCCTCTATGGTTACTTATGATATGACAGGATATGATTATGATTATGTGACTAAGCATGTGGCATGCTTTCTGAGCTCGTTGGACATTTCCTTATGATATTATGATCTGATTCCGTTTGGTTCCGGATTTCCTTATGATACTTATGACTCATTTCTGTTTTGCTTCTTATGATATATGACATTTTGTTCAGTTGGTCCTTGAGTAATTATTCGTTTGACATTTGATATTTTGTTTAGCAGGATTTTGTGGTTCCATTTCTCTATATTTATATATATGCTTCAATCATTTCGTTTTGGTTATATCTGTTCACTGGGCTTTTTAAGCTCAGCCGCATTTCTTTTCCTACGGCAGGTTTTAGGTTGGAAGTCGGGTTGAGTGAAGAGTGCATAGGAGCTCTTAGTAGACTACCCTGACGATAGATACCCATTTGCTTCTGGATTAAATTTGGATTCACTTTCAGTTAGATTAGTTTGGATTTGTATTTGGCTTTGGAACTCATTATGTTTAGATATTAGTATTTCATTATTACCTTAGAATACGTTTGTAACTATTATAAGTCTTCCGCTTGCGTTTGTATGTTCTGATTGACACTATAATGTGGCATTTTGACCCTTGTCGGATTGGGATGTTACATGTTTTGTTATGTCGAATTATCCTCATTTTAACTTAAATAATTTGCAAATTTAATGTTTTAATTGCAGATAGAATGACAATTTTATTTGGTTTTAATTTACTTTCAAGATTTTGTGCTAATTGAGGTACTTCTCACCTTACAGTTTTGTGTATCTGCTCAATCTTATTATTTTAATGCAAAATATTTTTTTCATTGGAATGCATATTTTCTTCTGATTAAATCATTAACTCATGTAATTTTTTCTACATATTAAATCTCACTTCTTACATAACCTTTTGAACATAGATGATATTGTTCTTCACAGAAGGAAATACGCAAATTTTTGGAAGCTCGAGATAACAATGGTTATAAGGAGATCGTGCACCGTGGATCATAATTGTTGGGAAGGACTAGAGGATATTATACGTTAAGGATTATTTATAAGACATTCGAAATCATCCGAAGTCTCATTTGGTTGTGGAGACTGCTGATGCGGCGTTGGCTTTAATATCATTGTATTTAAACTATAAATACATAAAACATCTTATATACTAAAAGATTGAGTTGTCTTATAAATGCAAAGTGCTCATGATTAATGTGGGATGCTTCATTTGTAAGTACATTGGTTTAATGTTCATGCTTAAGGGTGAGTACAATATATACAGCCTTCGAAGTTAAGTTCTTATTCCCTGCATGCATTTAGTTCAAGGCAACTCAAGGAAAGCCTCGCAGTTAAGGAGCTCCCATAAAAAATAAGCAATAAATATCCTTGATTCCAGGCAACTCAAGGAGCTCCCATATTGATTGCAAGCAATGAAAAGCCTCGCAGTTAAGTTTGGGCAAATAGTATATCAACCATCTCCATTAATACCATATAATTTTCCAGTTACACCACAAACCCATAAAGCATGTGACCTGTATAAACTTATGTGGATTTCTGAAGTTGCAGACACCTCAAATATGATCTTACATCCCTGCATAACTCAATCTAAATTCATAATGGCAAACATATCAAGCCAGGCAACTGAAACCAATATCATTCCTTCAGAAAAGTCCACCCAGGCAAACAGCCAGCTTTTCCTTGATACACTGGATGTGGGTGTCTCGGGAACCATAGTTGTGATGGTGTGTAGAAAATGGGATGTGAATGCTAGAACCGGGCGTTATTTAAGTACGGATTTCATTACTTCTGATAGGAAGGTAAGTTAGTTATTAGTTCCTCTGCAAGTTAAGCAAATGGTGACAATTACAAATACAGCTTTTATATAAAATTATAAAAAACCATAAAGATGTATAGTGGTCACATACATTATTCACTAAACTGCTTATATTTTGTTCCTTCAGGGTAATATCTTGCACTATACTTCAAAGGGGAGCGTTTCACATAATTTTGTTGACATGTTTACAGATGGCGTGATTTACTCAATCAAAGACTTTACTGTCATAGCAAATAAGGATGAGTACCGGGTTTTGAAGGACTCTGCTTACATGATTGAATTTGATGGAGCAACGAACATAAGGAAAGCTGTGGTCAAGCCGGATGGTTTTGTCAGACATCCTTTCCAATTGGTGGCTTTTGAGGATCTTAAACCCACTGACAATAAATGCCTCATTGGTAAGGTCATGTTTGTTCAATATTTTCAGTTCTTTTTCAAATTATAGCTAGAGTTATAATTTAGTCTCACTTTCCAGATGTTATTGGTTATATCACCAATGTGGGTAGGACCACTTACCAGAGAACAGGTTCTAGGAATCTTGATTTCTATCTTGCCAACCAAAGGTAAGTGTTATTTTGTATGGTTGTTACAAGTAACCATATATTGCTAACCAAATTGTTGGGTTTATATTTGTTTAAACAGTGGCCAGTCAATTAGGGTTACCCTATGGGGTGGGCTAGGCGAAGTATTGATAGAAAAAAAACTAAGCATACTGGGCTGTGTGCCGTGATTCTAACTTCAGTTAATGCTAGACACTACAATAGTAAGGGTCCATGCAACATAATGTTTCCCCGTCATTTAAAACATGCAAAAATTAACTCAGTGTGTGTAATTACCTTTCAGACAAGCTTTATTTGTCTAGCATCTCCTCCACACTGATTCTGGATGATGATGACATCCCAGCTCTGAAACATTTTAAAGCATGTGCTAGGTAATCAAAGTTACATCTTACATACAGCTTTAATTACTCGGATCATTTTAGCCATTACCATTCATGTTGCTTGCAGTGGTGTCAATCAAAAGAAGGAAATTGTACCTGTTGATCACTCTATACCAAAGCCTGGGACCCTAGAGAATTTGTTGATGTGGGCCAGAAACAGGAGGAATGATGTACTCATCTTGATCCCTAATGTTTTGTTAGTGTAATTATAGCCCATTACCACCTATTGATATCCTGTTTCCTTTTTCAGAGTTCAACCTTCATCTGTAAGGTGAGGATAAACAATGTCATAACTAGAAAGGGATAGAACTATCCATCGTGTGGAGGTGAAAAATGCAAGAAAGGATTGACCAGGCAGGAAGGAAAATTTTGGTGTGACGGATGTAGCACAGTTTCGGATTACCCAGTTATAAGGTGTTGCTCTATCTTTGCAACAGTAATTGATTTGTTTTTAAAAATATTGAACCAACAATACTTGAATACCAATTGGAGTTATTATTTACCTTTGGTGTGCAATATTGGCTGTGTAGGTACAGGCTTGAGCTTGGTGTCTCTGACGAGACAGAACAAACTGTTGTGATGTTTGACGAGACTGCAACAGAGTTGGTCAAACACTCAACAGCCTCACTTTTTGGGATAGAGGGCGAGGTACATTAATAATGTTAAAGAGTGTTGCAATAATTTTTCCTAACCTTATCTTCCTTTACAGGTTTCAGAAGATCACGCTGTGTTGCTGCGTGCCATAGCTGATATTGTAGGCACTACCCACAATCTGGAGATAAAAACACATACTTATTATGAGCATGGAAGCTACGAGAGTTTCGCATGTTCAGCAGTTTGTGCAGACCAGACTGCTGATGAAAGTGCGAGTTCTAGCACGGTTGACCAAACTGCGACTTCTGAATCAACTCCATTAGAGCCATCTGAGGAAAAAATCAAAAAAGGGTTAGGCAATGATTTCTCCATACATATGTTGAAAAAGTTTAAAATACAACTACTTACGTCATTTATGGTTGTATTATTTAAGGAATGATGTTGAGCAATCAAATACTGAAATAGAGGAAGAGAAAGCGGGCAAAGATGCTGCTTCTAAAAAGCGTCTGTTAAAGAAATTATCAGATGACCCATCCCTCTCTACTCCATCGAAGACTACTGAACAAAAGATCAAAAAAAGGTTAGGCAGTGATTCATTCATTCACGTCTGTAAACAGTTTAAACTACAACTGCTTACATGGCATTTATGATTGTATTATTTAAGGGATGATGTTGAGGATTCAGACACTGAAATAGAGGAAGGGATGAAAAAAGAAGGTCTGGATTTCAGTTATTTCTTTTGTTATTGTACTATAGATTAGTGTGTTATTTATTGCCTTATTATTTTAGGGTTGTTATTGAGGATTCAGACACCAAAGAAGAGAAACAGATAAAAGAAAAAGATGTAGGGTCTTCTAAGAAGAAGCATAAAAAAATGTACGTATCCGATATAAATTATCCCTTTGCCTTAATATTTTTCCAAATCTTAAGAGGTGAGTTTCTAACATGCTTTGCTTAGGATGGTTGTTGCGACATCGGATGAGGAGTAGACGTCAAGCAATCAAGTTTTTAGAAGCAGCAGGCATAATGAATCCCCTGATGAGTGAAGCATGCAATGAATAAATAGTTAGGAAAAATGTAATAAATTTGATCCTAATAGTTAATAGGATTATGGAATTTCCTACCTTGAGACAATAGTTATCTTTAGTTATCAATTTTCATATTTTGAATGGATTGTCTTTGTTTCCATGTTCAAACGCTGCAAATCAAGAATAACATTAGTCAATTTCTGCATAAATATATCAAACACACAACCACATTTATTTATTATTACTTGATTTGTCACATAATAAAATCTACATGCCAACACTTATTCATACTACATAAATAACTTATGGAATAACCTAAAAGCATATCAATCAGCAGTACTAAAAAGCGTGTAGCAGTACTAACAAAAGTGAGCAGTACTAACCTTCGAACTTTAACTAGCATTACTAAGATTAAACCAACAGTACTAATCATTCGATAAGTAGTAGAAACGTGATAGCAGTATTAAATGAAAACTTGCAGCAGTACAAAGTGACTTCGAGCAGTAATAAAATTTTTAAGTAGCAGTACTAACTTTTCATTTGCAGTATAAACGTGAAGCCAGAATTACAAACGTTTACCATAAGCTTAGCAGTATAAACATTCCTTTGACAGTTGTAATTTGTGAGAGCAATTCATATTAAACTTCTATTTTAAATTTAAACATGGTGTTCATTACTACAAATTTGATAGCAGATCAATCAGGTTGTAAACAGTTATCACCAACTAAAAAGTGCTTTTCATTTGCTTACCAATAAATGCTTCAGTTTACTAACCCTTCTATGTCATAATATAAATAACAAACTGATATCCTCCTAACAACACATCCCAACACTATGTCACATCTTACAGATATTCAGCATATGCCAACTCACATCCTAAGGCTCAAAAAAAAAACCTACGAGTTGTGCTCATCAGAAATGTGGATCCAAGCAAAGGTTTGTGCATTGGAACCCACCTAATTATCAAGCGGATGGGACGATTAGTTATTGAAGCAGAAATCATCACTAGGTCAAATATAGGAGACACGGTTCTAATACCAAGAATTACATTCACATTAACCATGACTAGATGGCCATTCAAAATGAAGTGCACACAATTTCCTATAAAAATATGTGATGCAGAGATCATCCCTGGAGTCAAGCATGATAAAGAACATGAAGATTGAAGAGCTCAACAAATAGTTTGTTAGGAAAAAAATAATAAAATGAATCACATATATTGTTAGGTGTCTGTGGCTTTATGCCTTATTCATCAAATAACTCATGTTTGATTTTGTGTTTTAATTTAATGAATATTATCTTATCTTATGAGTTGTTTGTTATAAAACCTTATGAATACCTAATAAATATACTTTATGGGTGAGTGGAAGTTATAAAAAAAATTTGTAACTGCAGGAAAGATGAATAACTTAGTGAGGCTTTAAAAAGAAACATTCTAACCTCTACCCACACAGATCCAATTGTTTATCCACAAACACATATCCAATATCCACATTCAAATCTCATGGAATTCAACAAAGAGGTGATTGCCCAGTATTTTCACCTGCCAATAGCGTAAGCTTCCAAAGAACTTAATGTTTGTTTAACTCTTTTGAAAAGGTTCTGTAGAGATATGGGTTTTCAGCGTTGGCCACATCATAAGCTGAATAGTTTAGTTTTATTACTCAGCAATCTCCAGGTCAGAATTCAAATGAAGCTTACATTTTATTTTTATGATTTATCAATGTTACGTTTAATCCAAGGATATCGCTTGGAAAAATGAATGTGTAAATTTATACTCCCTCCGTCCCATATTAAGTGTCCACTTTTCAAATGCACAAAGTTTTAGGAAAGTGGGGCCAACTACACTCTCCACCAATCAAATATCACTATTACCCACTAAAGTCTCTTCTCATTGGTTGAAAATATTCCCTGGACACTTAATTTGGGACATCCTAAGATTCCATTATGGACACTTAATATGGGACGGAGGGAGTATATAAAAAAGTAATCTTATAACATCCCATGTTAATGACAAAGTTAGCTTGCATTTTAGGTTGAAAATGGAGATGCAAAAGTTGATGAGAACACTCAAGAAATCATAACAAGGCTGAAAGAAGAAAAGAGGCGGGTAGAAGAAAATCCTGATTACGAACTTGCCACAGGCACCAAAAGGTTGAGACAGAGTAATTTCAAAGCTAGATACAAACGAAGGAAAAACATGAGATTGGTCCCAACGGCAGCAATTGAAGCTACACCATTGCAGGTTATATATCCAAGCAATAACTCAGATAACGAAGAGATGACTGATGATTATGGTAGTGACAATGATAGGCGAGAGTAGGTGAAAATTGATATTCAAATCTTAGAGTTTTAACAAAATATTGTTAACTAAATCATGAATGTTCAAGTTTACAATGTTAGTTACTAATCAATGGAAGGTTGTTAGTGATTGTGTAATGGTTACAGATGCAATAATACAATCTTTCTATCTTATCATCGATATACGACTGTAAAATTGGACAGCAAGACCTATCAATCTATTATATTAAAAAGTGGAAACTATGTACATACTCGATGCAATATACTGTATAGAAAGCCGTAACCATATAAAAAAGTGAACCGTAACTTACTTCATCCAACTAACTAACACTCGCAACCCTAATTAAATCAAACTTTCAGCAGGTCAATATCACTTTATAAAAACTATCCATAACTCATAGCATCTTCCAAATATCATAAAATCTAAAACATCTTTCATATTAACAATCAGTAAATGTAGCATTTACATCCCAAAATCCCAAAAGGCAACCTATTGAGCTTCTTAATTCTATAACAGCCATTTTTATGAAACTATGGATCATGATAAGTTTAAATTTAATAGCTTTTCATATATATTTAAATTGTTCATGCAATTAGAATTATCGATTTATTTATTTTACATATTCACTTATGAAGCACACCGAGATTACATCCCTGTCAAACATAATCCACAACTCTATAATGATTCATTCACATACAAATATCAGATCATATGGCAAAATCGAGAGTTACTGTGGTCTGAAAATAAGAGAAGTAAGCACACAGGAAGCAGGTAAACACAAACACATATATATTTTTATACAATGAATCATCAATTCACCTATGCTAACAATTCAAAAAATTGGTCCAGAAACATCCACAATTCCAAGAAAGAACATGGAAAATATTAAAGAAAAAGCAGCAGTTCCTGTTTCCAACGTGTCTAAAAAAACCCGCAAAAGATATACAGGTAAATTTTCAGTACATGTGTGGTATAATTTTTTAACAAGTCTGCTAAATGTAAAACATAAATCTTCAGGTTCTACTTCAAATTACCAGTTACCAGCATCAGATATTATATTGGAACAAGTGAAGCGGCGTATACCTAAAAAAAGCCATAAAAGAATAGGGTTCACATCTAGAGGTAACTTTTCCACGAATTTTACTCAATTTCATTTAAACTACACAAATTCAAAAGTAACTAACGAAATCATTTATCATTATTACTGTTATTTAAACAAGGGGTTCCTGTTTCTTACCATAATCTTGGGCCACCATCGTATACATGTTGTAACTGTGAAGCAACTATGTGGTATGAAGAAAGAACTGTTAAGACATTCAAGCCTTTAAATCCAACATTCTCCCTTTGTTGTCAAAGTGGTAAAGTCCTGCTATCCAAATTCAATGAAGCACCGATGCTGTTAAACAACCTTCTTGATTATAGCGATTCTTCTGCAACAAAATTTAGAGATCAAATTAGAATATACAATAGTATGTTTTGCTTTACATCTTTTGGAGCAAAAATAGATAACTCAATTAATTCAAGACGGGGGCCATATACATTTAGAATAAACGGTCAAAACTATCATCTAATTGGGTCCCTGCTTCCAACAGAAGGAGAACAACCAAAGTTTGCTCAGCTTTACTTCTTTGACACACATAATGAAGTTAACAATCGCATGTATGCTTTTATTGATAAAGACACAGAACACCAGATTGATGAAACAACAGTCATTAGCCTCATTGCAATGCTAAATCAGTCAAGTGCAGTTGCCAAGGCATTTCGCATGGCAAGAGATTGGTGTGCTTCACATGATACGCCTAACTTACAGTTGCGGCTTATTAGCAATAGAACAAGTGCACGACAGTACAACACCCCAACTGTGTCTGAAGTAGCTGCTCTAATTACAAATAATTTTGGTCAGGGCATCCCTTCACGAGATATCATTGTCAGCTGTAAAGACACGGGCAAGCAAAGGATATCAGAATTGCATCCATCTTACATGGCACTGCAATATCCTTTACTATTTCCGTACGGAGAGGATGGATTCCATGATAGAATACCTTATCATAACAATACAGGTGTATGGAAAACTATACGTGGATTCATTACAATGAAGGAGTATTACGCGTACATAATTCAACAACGAAATAACCAGGGTACTACTTTGCTGAGAGGAGGGCGGCTATTTCAGCAATTTTTGGTCGATGCATACACAGCTATTGAAGAACAACGGCTTAAATGGACGAGACATAATCAAGACAACTTACGTGTGGAACTTTATCATAATGTGTTTGATGCTGTTACAAGAGGAGATAAAAACGCTGCCGCAATTGGAAAAAGAATAGTTTTACCCTCAAGCTTTACAGGTAGCCCAAGGTATATGATGCAGAATTACCAAGATGCCATGGCTCTATGTAGGGCGTTTGGGAATCCAGATTTGTTCATCACGTTTACTTCCAATCCAAAATGGCCCGAAATTGGTGACATGCTTGCCCATATTCCTGGCCAGAAAGCACACGATCGTCCGGAAGTTGAAACGCGGGTTTTTAAAATTAAATTAATTGAGTTATTGGATGATCTTACAAAAAAACAGATTTTTGGTGACTGTTGTGCAGGTAATACAGGTCACATCTTAAACTCAATGAGACTTTTCCTTTAAATCATTCTGATTTGTACCTAATACTTTTCAAATATTTCGTTTCAGTTGTGTATGTTATCGAATTCCAAAAACGTGGCTTGCCCCATGCACATATTTTACTGTGGCTCGAAGACTACGCCAAGTGCAGGACGGGGGCTGAAATAGATGATATAATCTCAGTAGAGATTCCGTGCCCAACAAATGATCCGGATGGATACAAAGTTGTTACTGAATATATGTTGCATGGACCATGCAGGAAGGATACGAAATACGCCCCATGCAACATTGAAAGAAAATGTTCAAAACATTTCCCTAAATCGTTTAATCCAGAAACAACAATTGATGGGGATGGCTACCCTGTTTACCACCGGAGAGATAATAAAGTCAATGTTGTAAAGGGTAAGTTCACTTTCAATAACAGATATGTCGTTCCTTACAATCGATATCTTCTGCTTAAATACCAGGCACACATAAATGTTGAATGGTGCAATAGATCAAGGGCAATTAAGTACTTAGTTAAATACTTAAACAAAGGGCTTGACCAAGCTACTATTGTCATCTAAGAAAACATTAAAAAAAACTGATGCAGCAGTTCCTACACAGGTTATTGAAGTTGATGAAATCAAGAATTTCTTGAATTGTCGCTACTTAGCGCCATGTGAAGTAGTATGGCAACTCTTTTCTTTTGACATCCATTACTCCTACCCTTCAGTCATGAAGCTAAATTACCACCTGCCCAACCAAAATGCAATAACGCTGCGTGATTCTGAAATTTTACCGGCACTACTTCAAAAGGAATGCATCAATATAACTATGTTTACCGAGTGGTTTGAGCTAAACAAGTGTGATACGAAAGCACGGGAATTGACTTATGCACAAATTCCAACAAAGTATGTATGGTATGAACAAGAAAGAATTTGGAAACTTAGAAAACAAAAAAAATGCAAAGGCCGGATGGTTTATTCCAACCCTACATCAGGGGAACGTTACTATCTCAGAATGGTACTAAATATAGCCAAAGGTCCTGAATCGTTTGAACACCTGATGACGGTTAACAAGATAACATATCGGACATTTAAGGAAGTCTGTTTTGCATAGGGGTTGCTCAATGATGACAGAGAATGGACCCAGGCTATATCAGAGGCAAGATTCTGGGCATTAGCACCTCAATTGCGGGACTTATTTGTTACAATATTGCTGTTTTGTGAAGTAAGTAGGCCACGACAATTATGGGAAGAAAATTGGGAGGCTTTATCAGAGGATATTCTACATAAAAAAAGAAAACACTTCAGGTACCTAGAATTAGAACTTACAAAAGAACAAATTCAGAACTATTGTTTGGTGGAAATAGAGGAATTGCTTCACATATCTGGTAGATCTTTAGCTGAATTCGAAGATCTCCCACGACCAAACCCAAAGCTCCTAACAAACATGGACAATCGTTTGATTAGAGAAGCTTTGGACTTTGATATGAAAACAAGCAAGATTGAACATGAACAGCTTCATTCGATGCTAAACACCGACCAACTTCTAATTTATCAAAGAGTTATCGAATCTATATACAGTCAAAAAGGAGGGTTTTACTTTGTTTATGGACCCGGAGGGAGTGGTAAGACATTTTTATACAAGACTATAATATCAAAACTAAGATCAGAAAGAATGATAGTTCTTGCAGTTGCATCTTCAGGTACATCATTTAATACGCGTTTATTGAATTATTATACATTCATACTATGCATTACAACAATATTACACTACTTAAAGAACTGCTGAATTGTTCAACCTTTATTATTGAACCAAGAATTGCATCTTTATTACTACCGGGAGGGAGGACTGCTCATAGCAGATTTGTTATTCCATTGGAGTTAATGGATAATAGTACGTGTGGTATCAAACAAAATACACACCTGGCAGAATTAATGAAAGAGGCAAGGTTGATAATTTGGGATGAAGCCCCCATGACTCAGCGATATTGTAATTGTAACACCCATTTTCCAGGTGTTGGGACCCTACCCTAGATGAAATAGATAAAGACCTAATGTGATTGGTTGATCAACAAAGTTACATGGAAAGTCAAACCCGATAGTCAATTTATAGCCAAAATATGTGTTATAAAGTTATTGGAAGTATTATATGCCTCAAATAGGTAGGAAAGGGACTTCAAGGGCTTAAGTTGTCATATGCCAATTGTGTTATAAGTTAGTTGTGGCTAAAATAGGAGGAAAGAGACTTGAGAGGCCATTCTTGCAAAAGGACCAAACTTGCTACCTAACTAGATATATCCAGGATATTCTAGAATTGCCTACCATTATTGAGAGGGTGTTAGGTCCGGTTTTATGGAGGAGAAAAAGGAGGGAAAAATGCAAGTCTTGATGATCAAGTGTAGAGATTAAGTCCAAGATCAAGAATTCGACCCTAGTGATGATCCTTGTGCATGTAAGTAACTTCAATCATGTGGAATTGATGATTATGAATTAAGGTTTATGTTCTTAATTTGGGAAAAATGGGTAAATGGTGGTTTTAAGATAATTAATGAGTTATAGTGTTTATGGGTTTAACAATAGTGACTAAAAGTTAGTGATTTTATGGGTTAGTTATCATATGATCAATCCATGATCATATGATGAAAAAGGGGTATGTTAGTAATTATAGATATTTAATTATGTGTTGTTGAGTATTTGTACATGATGATTGTGAATAAGGAAAAATGATGGTGACTAGTGAGGATGATGATGATGGTGGTGAAATATTGATAGGATAGTTAGCTTGGATTGAAGGTAAGTAACTCTCCCTAAAAAATGTGTTATGTATGCATTTATCATATATGTGTTATGATTGTGTGAAACCATAAAACTTGGATTTAGGATGGTTGTAAGTTGGAAATTGGTGGCTAGTGGTTTGGCTAAGAGTATGTAGCTTATGGACTTGGGACTAATTAAGGTATGTAGTTAGTTATGGATGTTGTGACTTGATATTAGTTATGTTATTAGATTATGCGCGAGATGGTATGAATGACGTAGTTTAGAGGCTTTTATGTGATTATGATGCTTATGTGGAAATATGTGTATGAGATATGTTTTATGTCGGGTTACTTACTAAGCGTAAGCTTATTCTTTAGGTGTCAATGTTTTTGTAGGTTTATGTGCTACTTGGACCATAGTCTAAGGATTTAGAAGCGGATTGGTAGGTAGATGGCAATTAGGAGCTTAGTAAAGAATACCGAGCTCAAGTGTCAAGGTTGTACCCCCGAGAGTCTTTCTTATGATTTGTATAGTGTGTGTCAAGGTCGTCGTAAAATTTGGGTGGTCAATGGTGGGTCTAAGGGTGTCAAATGGTTTGCGGTCAATGTTTAAGGGGGCGTTTGGATTTAAGTGTGTTTGTACCCATTTTGGATTGTAATCGGGTCAAGTGTTGTTGGAACATGTTTTATATGTTAAAGTAATGATAATGGCTAAGTTTGGTGGGAAAATGAAGTAGTATAAATGGTCTTGTTGTGTAATGGGTCAAAATGGGTTTTAATGCATAACCCGTCAATTTTGGAAGTACTATTTCGGGTGGTCAAATGATAAATGTTTTTGTATGGAAATGAGCCCATAGATATACTAATGAAATCTGGAAAGTTTGGTTAAGTTTCGAGTTCGGGAGGTCGGACTTTCAAACGGGGATTCTGAAATGCAAAATCTGGACAGAACCATCCATCTGATCGGATGGCTGGCGATCCGATCGGATGGAGGTCGCTGGCAGTTTTTCGGTAAACTTTGAAAAATCATATCTTTTGATCCGTAAGTCGTCACGGGTCGTGCCACCCGTCGTTTTGAAAGTAATTGAGTTTAGTTTCATTTAAAAATAGTCTCAAGGTCTGAAAGTTTATAGATTTTTGTCAGTGGTCAAAAGAGTAACAGGATGTCCATAAAAGTCAAGCGTTTCCGCGTAAAAAGTTTTAATTTTTGGTCTAAACGGGCACGGGGTGTAACAGTAACACCCCCAAATCAGATCGCAGCGGAAAGGATATCTGGGGTGCTACGTATTTGGATCACAACACAAGTAATAGAGAACGGATTTACTAATCCGTTTTAAAGCTTCATTAATTAAAACATAAGTTTTACATAATTATGAAATGCGAAAAACAAGGCCCATAATAGTTTTAAGTTGTCCCATAGTACAAAAACTCTGGTCATGAGTGTTATGTGTACACTCCAAAAGTATGCCTAAGTCCTTGCCAAGCGCTGCCTTGCATCATCATATAACAAACAACTAAACACCTGAGAAAAACATGCTAAAAGTCAGCTAAAAGCTGGTGAGTTCATAGGTTTACATAAAGCAGTAAAGTTGGACCAATAAGTTTATGAGTTAACATTATAATGTGCATAATGTTATACGAAAGGCTACTACGCTGCACTAAGTTCCATGTTACCGAAGCTACGGCAGTGTGCATGAAATGAGTTCATTTAATAATAAGGCCCGACAAGTGTTCTATCCCTTGACACTTGTAATTCGACATGGTATACATCCGTTTGTCTTATCTGGACTATTGGTTCTCCAACACGGATGGAGGTGTCACCCTCAATAGATCTATTTATATCACTCGTGCTTCCCAGCAGGAACTAACGGTACATGAGTATGGGCATGAATTTGGGATACAGTACTTAGGCTAACACGTAATAGTTTTTCAAACAAAAGCATTGTTTAAATGGTACATAAAAGTAAGCATGTTTTTCACCCCAAGTTTGTAAAGCAAATAAGAATTAAGAGTGGGGCTACGAACTCACCTTGATTGTAACTGGAAAGGGTGAATGTAAAAGCAAATGTATTAAGGGAACGGCTCCAGCACATGACCTGAATAATAGTGAAGTCTGAGATTTTGACAGTTTGGCTTTAAACGAATAATGAGTGTGAAACTGAGTAACGGATAATGATTTGGTTCGTGATGAGAGTGGATGATGTGCTTAAAATGCTTAAAGTTCAAAAACAATATTATATATAATATTATCTTGTTTTTATGTTATTTGAATCCATGAATATCGTTTCCTCGAAAGTCGTCGAATAATACGTTGGGTTTATTCATTATATAAGTATATAAACGTAACGTAATTAATATATTGTACGAATTGTAAAATGCTCGTGTTTAAATAAAAATGTGTAAAACATGAAATGAAATGAATATGAATTAATGTTACTGTATGGTCCCTGTACTTATATGAATTTTACACTTTCTATCCTAACGAATTAACTTTTGCACCGTTAGTCCTTAGTTAGTAAATAATTACATTTTTAGTCCAAAAATGTTCCAAAGTGACATTTTAATACTTCTGTTTACTGTTTGAACAATATCTACCCTCAAGTTATGAAATTTACCGTTTGAAACATAATTATGTAATATTTACACTTTTAACCCGATATGTAGGAATATTTGCAATTTAAGTCCAATTTTCACAAAAATGATGTAATAAATTTTCCGAAAGTTGTAACATCTTTAAAAAGCTTATTTGAGTCTTATTGAACTACTTATTTGCAAAAGAGTTTATTTTCTGCTTATTGGGCTTTAACGAGACTAACTAAGGCCCAATAACATTTTATGATCCGTTGAGTTTTAAGGGGTATTGGGCTTGTTCTTGGGCTTATTTAATGGACTTAAAAACATATCAAAATAGCTTATAATCACTGCTTATTCAAAGTGTTTATTTTTGGCTTGTTGGGCTTAAAAGCCCAATCGATAAATATGTGACTTTTTATAACAGCTTCGAGTGGTGATTACTTCAAGGGTTAAAAAGGACTTTTAAGAGCTTATAATGAGAGCTTATATGTACAGCTTGTTAGATGAGCTTATGAAGAATTAGTTTGAGTAAATAAATCGATATGTTACGTGTATGAATTTGGTTATATAAGGTCAATTCTATTCGATAAAATGAAATGGTCCAAAAATGAAATATGACAAATTAACGTATGATATGCACATATGATTAGAATTGAGGCTCGATATGCATAAAAATGAACATATAAGTGTCAAATAAATTGTAATACACGATTTACTAGCCATCCATGAAGGAGGTCATATGTATATGCAAGAAAAATAAATACGAGAAAACATGAAAATGTATAGAAAGCTAATATGATCGAATGGAATAAAATCTTTTGCATGAAACATCGAAACTTAAGTAAGAGTAGGATATAGGATTCGATGGACTTACAACACCCTAAAGGTGGTGAGATATACGTGGATATAGACTTGGATTCGAGAGATATGCACGTCCCTTGCTAGAATGACTAAAAATGGTTCGAACCAAGCTTGAATGCTATGGAAAAGAGCTCGAATGGCTAGAGGATTTGCTTCTATTCTTGTGAGGTCTCGGTAAGGAGTAATAAGGACTAGAGAAAATATGTGAGTGAGTTTAAGTGTGAATGAGAGGGTGTGTGTATGTCGATATATGTATGCATGTATATGGAGTGTATATAGTTTAATATTGTACAAGTGTTGGCTTGATTAGATTCTTAGCAGGATTTGGATGAGATTTAAGGGAATAAACACTTGAGTACTATGGATATTATGTATATATTGAGTATAGGTTCGGTCAAGGTACAAATTGCATAGATGTGTATATGTTCGACACATACTAAGTGTCCAAACAACATATTTAACGTGACCAATTTGTTTAGAAGTGAGGTAAATGAGGTTGTGAACTTGTATTCAACTGGAGATGATAAAATTCCTAGGTGAAAATTTGTTTTGTCGAGTTTGGTTTATAGTTGGACGAATTTGTAATAGTGTCGAGTGAGGTTTACTTTGCGTCTCGTTTAGTGATCAAACATTCGAATTAGGAAATGAGACTTGACATCCTGATTATTTGATGTATGGAGATTCGAGTGATGTAAAATATAGCATAGTTTATGTGTCGAATTCAAAAGATATCGAGGTCAAGTGATGGTGTATCAAACCGAGTGAAATATAAGAAATAATGAATTTTTGAGTTGGGCTTTGAATAGTAACAGGCTCAAGAATGGGCCAGGAATAGTAATGTGGATCCGTGTGGGAGCTCGTTTCAATGTATTGTAAATCACGTATCAACGTGTTTGAGTTATTGTAGTGTAATAACAAAATCTAATGAGATAACTTTTCATTTTTAAAGTAAAATCATTAATAGGTGTCAGAAAATAAATAATGTGCATTTTCTGATAAAGTAATTATTAAAACGGGAAAATTACCGTTTGTCACAGATATGCTTTTGAAGCCTTAGACAAGACATTGAGGGATATATAGGGGTACGAGAATCCTGAAAATAGAGACCGCATCTTCGGGGGGATGACAGTGTTACTGGGAGGTGACTTAAGACAAATTCTACCTGTAATCCCGAAAGCCAAAAGATCAGAAGTTATCCAAGCCTGCATAAACTGATCAGAGCTATTGAAATCTTGCAAGGTTTTTACCCTTACACGCCGTATGCGAGTCTATGAGTATACAGAAAATGGGAGCATTGACACTCGAAAACAGAATTCAATAAATGGGTGTTGGATGTGGGCGATGGGAATTTGGAAGCCAAAATTAAAGAAGGGGAGGATGAGCCAAGCTGGATTCAGATTCCGCGGAATTTTATTATAAAATCAGGGGATTCTCCAATTGATCAAATCGTCATAGAAACATTCCCTGATTTTACAACAAGGCAGAATGAAGATGCGTATCTAAAAGAAAGGGCTATACTGAATCCAAAAAATGACGACGCTGATGCAATAAATGAACAACTGATACTCTAGCTCAAGATGAGCTATATCCCATTGAGTTTTTGAATTCCTTAAATTTCCAAGGGATGCCACCACATTCTCTATGCTTAAAAAAGGAACTCCCGATAATGCTTTTGCGAAATGTTAACCCAAGCCAGGGTTTATGCAATGGAACCAGGCTAATCATTACTGATCTTGGCCAATTTGTTATTCGAGCTAAAATCCTAACTGGGTCACATATAGGAGATAGTGTTCTTATACCTAGGATCACAATGTCATCCACTCAGTCAAAATGGCCATTCATAATGAAACGTAGACAGTTTCCTGTGAAACCATGCTATGAGATGATCATAAACAAGAGCCAAGGCCAGTCACTTAAGTATGTCGGGGTCTACTTACCAAACCCTGTGTTCAGCCATGGGCAACTATATGTCGCACTATCTAGAGTCACAAGCCCTGACGGGCTGAAATACTAATGACGGAAGATGAAGATGGGGAACTAAAAGAGCGTACACGAAATATTGTTTTTAAGGAAACTTTCAGTAACCTAAATTAATAAGTTGTAGTACTATTATAATAATGAATCAATACTACCCGATGATTTATATCTTTTCAAATAATCAATGCTACCCGATCATGTATCTGTTACTTTTCAAATAATTTATATCTTTCTCATTGATTCCTGATGAAAAGTTCTTCTAAGTTTCTACAATTCAAAGTACAAATTCATATAGCTAAAAGCGTGTAGCAGTACTAACCAAATCGAGCATTACTAACCTTCAAACTTTAACTAGCAGTACTAAGATTAAACCAATAGTACTAATCATTCGATAAGCAGTAGAAACGTGATAGCAGTATTAAATGAAAACTTGCAGCAGTAAAAAGTGCTACCATTCATGTAAAAATCATCACTCGATAATATGCTAAGGTTTTGGCCCTATCACGTGCACTGATAATAAGTTCATGTTCCTGATTATCATCCACACGTGATAGTGCAAAACCTTAATCTACCTTAACAATGCTGCCCGACTTTAATATTGCAAAGGCGGCAGTCGTATATCTATAAAAAATCATAGTGATATTTCAAGTTAGTAACTTAACTAACAAATCTACAATAAGCTGTCAATATTTGCAGCAAACATGCCAACTGAAGTACAAAATTACTTTTTTCACTCAGTAATCTCATCGGTTAATCGACAACAAATAGGAACAAACACATTCGACATATCAACAATCAAACAAAAAAAATCTATACTAATCAAATTAAGATGCAAACATGTGCATAAGATCCGCCATGCAATTATCATCCCTACATGATCATTTCATCACAATTGATGCCACAACTTGAATACTCAATCACCACACTCCTTAATTAAACTGATTATATGTTTTAATTTGATTAAAATGTTGTATAATTGGAAAACCCTAATTTGAGAGGAAAACCCTAATTTAATTTCACCAGATCTGATAAGTATGCGTGTTTGACTCATGTGTGTGAGAGATAAAAGCCCCGCCGCTTTTTGATAAAATGTAAAATGGAAAAAAAATACACACGTATAAACATAAACATAAAAGTTAATATTATCATCCATGAAATACATAACAGTTAAAGGCTTATAGCCATCTATTCATAAACATACACAACCAAATAACTAACAAAAGGGAACCCCAAAAGACAACCATCTCCATCATACTCTATTAATCATCATCAGAAAGACCTTCATCAAACTCCATAAGCTTCACATGGCCGTCCTTCTCCGCAATGCCATCACGGGTCTCATCAAATAGAGCAGTCAAGGTCAGAATCCTGTTACGTTCCTTTTTCTGTGTCTCAACTAGACAACGAAGAACATCAACAACTTTTTCATTGAAAGGGCCCAAGTGATGAGCCTCCCTGATTGTCACCTGACGCTTCTCAACCTTGCTACGGAGTTGATTATGCTCCTCCCCCATTCGAATAAAAAAACCCTCTTCTTCAGTTAACTCATTGTTAAATAAGAACTTGAAAGTTGTTGCTAAATCGTCAGACCCAAATGCTTCCTTGAGTTCCTTGATGTTGTTGAAAGATGAAGCCATGGATGAGGGAGTTGGTTGGCTGATATTTTAAGTTAGGTTGATAATAATTGATGATGCCCTAATTGTGTGTTAGATGTGTTATAAATAACCAAATAAATATGTTTTAGAATACAAATAGGCAATCGGAATACAAAAAGGTAATGAGAAGGAATGATTGCAAAACATAACTGAAGTACTAATTGAAGCAGGAACTTCATCTTCTCATGCAAAACTATCATTTGAGTATTTAAAATTATATTTGCAAATATAACAAAAAAAACCCTCACACTTTACCTTTTACATAAAAAAACCCATCACCTACACAATGCATACCATTACCATCCTAAACATCATAAGAAATAGTTATAACTTAGGCAAATGTTTTAACGATAGAGTCAATAGCAAAATGGATCATTATATTTATTTTCAATATTAAAAACATATAGACAAACAAAACTCAAAGTCTAAACAGAAACGTCACCTAACAACTAATTAAACTCATTCATCTTAATAGCATTAACTTCTTCCTCACGAGCACCAACTTTCACTTGAAAAAACAATGCTCATAACTTTTCAAGCGATACCCAATGCCTCTCTTGAGTCTTTCTCAAAGCTTCTAACGAGTACATAGCAACACCACGACCACCTAATGCTTCTATGTTCGCTATCATGCTTTGGTTTTTCACCATTACCCGCCTCAAATGCTGACAACAAGCGATAAGCAATTTGGACAAAGCATCATCTTCACCTCCCTGTTGCACAAACCACAAACTCATACAATCATGCAATTTAGAAGAACCAACAACGTTCATTAAGTCCTCTAATAATTGAAATTGTGCCATTGAAAAAAAATATATCAAAGTATAAATGATTTTATAACTAACTATGACAAATGTGTCAAATAAATAGCAAAAAATATTATGTAACTTATACATATTAAAAGACTACATGTGAAGAGACTCTATTAAATATAACATCTTAAAAAAAGTATTTTCACATATACTCTTTTAATGTCAATAAACTATTTTAAATGTGTACTATGCTTTCAAAAATTGTAATACCATCACAATTTAGATATATAATGATGAAAATAAGTACCGAAAATTACATGTCAATAGGTGTAATACCATAACAACTTAAATATATAATGACGAAAACAAGTGTCGAAGGTTACACTATGAACACTTATATATAGCTCACGTGCAACGCACGGGTCTTAATTACTAGTATATACAAAAGATTTTCTTTTTTTAATCCAGCAAGTAAAAGCATTTAAGACACGTTAATTTGTTTGTATTTTCATTGATAATAATACATAGCTAAATATTTTAGTAAAAATCCCGTACGTGCACGAACGTTATAACTTATAACTACTCCGTAATATTTAAAAAAAAGAAAAAACTGATAGAAAACTGATATGACAAAAGAAAACCCCTCACCACATTGGTTCGAGAAGCTCATTCCCTGTGGCCCACTTACTTTATGAGAAAAGAACGTTGCCATCTTTTTGATCTATCAAAATATTTTACTCTACAAAATCATTAGTCATACATCTTTCCTTTCTTTCCAGGTCACTATATTTTCTTCAATTAATAATATTTGATATGCTCTATTAGTTTTACCATCCCTCTACTACATTTTTAAATTTATACCGTATCTCTTAAACATGTTAGTTCTTTTCAAAAGGCTATTTCTTAACATGTTTTTATTATGGTTGAAGATCATACGTTTTTATATTTTGGTTCTTTTTCATATTTTGCAATATATAAGGATGATGAAGATGAAGCTATTGTTGTTTAAAAACTGATACCGAAACCTATAAAATCAGTCCAAACAATAATGTTGTAAATGTTATACTCATTGTCATTCCAGCTTATACCTATACTCATACTCATTGTGATTTATAGCAACAAACTAATTAACCTCTAATTTTGTGACTACACGTGTGGACTTAGCTCATTAGATTGTGAAGTAGCGAGCCTGTTGTTACTACCAATAAATTATTGATATGCAACTTTAATTATTAGTTTAATCTTTAGGATATTAATAGTTTTAAAATCATTGTCTTTAAAAAAATAATTACAAGTAGGAAATATACTGAAGAATGAAGATTCTAGAAAATGTCTGCATCATATTCATATATTTTCTTCAGTTTTGCGACTAAAAGCTTGCTTCGAATGATGACAAACTTGACGCTTTCAAATAAAAGTTTTGCTAATTACAGTTGTTAGGCTCTTTCGTACATAATCACTTGAATAATTATGATTGGACGCCGACGTCTAAAAGGATAGATATATACGTAATTAATATGGGAATTGAGACACTCTGTTTATGCATTAAATATTTGTTATACTATTGATATTCTGCTTCAACTACTTCTATATTGGAGTGTGCAAATAACATTTTAAAGTGTGCAAATCATCTTTCAATTAATATTTGATTCAACAGCAGAAATAGTAAAGCAATAATTAACTTGCACCTATTTTTTTACTAGTATCAAACAATCATTTGTGCACATTTATTAAAAAAAAAAAAAATAAAAATAAAAAAAAAAAAATTCCACAAATAATAACAGAAGTAATAACTAATAATAACCCTTCAATTTGATACTACTAGCTTTGGAATAGATGAACGTTCAAGCCAAAAGATTGTGTGTTTAATATAAGATAAATTTAGTGCTAATAAGTGAGTAAATATTTATGTAGTTCACTAAATGTGTTTATATAGGACACTAAATGAACATCTATGTATCTTCTTAATTAAAGCTAATCATCATGTTAGAACACTCGTGTTCGATACCTTCCCGTCCATGGAGAGCAGATACACACATGAATCACGCCCCGTTAGCTTGAGCACTCAAGCATGAAGCATGGAAACGACGAAATAAGTATATGAAACTTTTGGAGAAAGATCAGGTGAAACAGAGAGATATTCTCAGTAGTTTAACTTTTATCTTTGATGGTAGTGTAACATATGCTCAAAATTTAATTGGTTTGGACCGGTCTAATGGGGTTATAAGCCATGCATCAATGCTTTGCAAGATATAGAGCTGAAGAGGTTTCATTTTTTCTGTCTCTTTCTTAGAATTTGGTTTAGGAATTTTTAACTATAGAGTTCGAGAGGTTTCAATCAGTGTGTTGCTTTCTTATTTGTACATAGTGTGCTTTTATATATACTAAATCATACATGTTTTGTTATGTCGAATTATCCTCGTTTTAACTTAAATAAATTGCAAATTTAATGTTTTAATTGCAGATATAATGACATTTTTTATTTGGTTTTAATTTACTTTCAAGATTTTGTGCTAATTGAGGTACTTGTCACATTACAGTTTTGTGTATCTGCTCAATCTTATTATTTTAATGCAAAATAACTTTTTCATTGGAATGCATATTTTCTTCTGATTAAATCATTAACTCATTCCTTTGGCCCACTTACTTTATGAGAAAAGAACGTTGCCATCTTTTCGATCTATCAAAATTATTTACTCTACAAAGTCATTAGTCATATATCTTTCCTTCCTTTCCAGGTCACTATATTTTCTTCAATTAATAATATTTGATATGCTCTATTAGTTTTACCATCCCTCTACTACATTTTTAAATTTATACCGTATCTCTTAAACATGTTGTTCTTTTCAAAAGGCTATTTCTTAACATGTTTTTATTATGGTTGAAGATCATACGTTTTTATATTTTGGTTCTATTTCATATTTTGCAATATATAAGGATGATGAAGATGAAGCTATTGTTGTTTAAAAACTGATACCAAAACCTATAAAATCAGTCCAAACAATAATGTTGTTAATGTTATACTCATTGTCGCACGGGGTTATAACTAGTATTTAAAAGAAAAAAAGAAAAATGATGTGAAACTGATATGACGAAAGAAAACGACTCAGCATATTGGTTCTAGAAGCTCATTCCTTTGGCCCACTTACTTTATGAGAAAAGAACGTTGCCATCTTTTCGATCTATCAAAATATTTACTCTTCAAAATCATTAGTCATATATCTTTCCTTCCTTTCCAGGTCACTATATTTTCTTCAATTAATAATATTTGATATGCTCTATTAGTTTTACCATCCCTCTACTACATTTTTAAATTTATACCATATCTCTTAAACATGTTGTTCTTTTCAAAAGGCTATTTCTTAACATGTTTTTATTATGGTTGAAGATCATACGTTTTTATATTTTGGTTCTATTTCATATTTTGCAATATATAAGGATGATGAAGATGAAGCTACTGTTGTTTAAAAGCTGATACCCAAACCTATAAAATCAGTCCAAACAATAATGTTGTAAATGTTATACTCATTGTCATTCCAGCTTATACCTATACTCATATTCATTGTGATTTATGGTAGCAAACTAACCTTTAATTTTGTGACTAACACTTGTGGACTTAGCTCATTGGATTGTGAAGTAGTGAGCATGTTGTTACTACCAATAAATTATTGATATGCAACATTAATTATTAGTTTAATCTTTAGAGCAGATGCAACAATAACCTAAAGTTAAACTTTAACACACTGCCACGTCAGCGCCACATCAGCTTTAACCTTTTCACCTTTAAGGCTAAATGGCAAGGTAAAAGCACTTTCGCCATACACATCAGCGTCACGTCAGCTTTCTCTCTCCTCTCACTTCCCTTTACCTCACTTCATCTTTTTGTGGGCAAGGCAAACCCATCTTCACCTTAACTCCTTTTTTATTTTTTATTTTTTATTTTTTTAGTTACACAATTAAAAACGTTAAAAAATGTTCATGGGGCCCGCTTCATTTGTAAAATTGCAGGGTGAAACCTTCACCACAATTGGTTTTGGGGTTGGTGCTCACGCGTGAATTGGAACAAATGGGCAAGGAGGTCGCGCGTGATTCTTAGGCAAATGGTGAAACCATCACCTCCTTGCCGAGTAGTCTAACTCAAAAAAACATCTACTATCATAACCCACCTTAACTCAACTTAACTCAACTTTAACTCAAATATTTTCAAACTCAACCCCTAAACTTATAGTAATACTTCATTTATTAAAAACATAACATTCATTAAAAACATATTACATTACATAGTTAATAAACAAAAAAGTTACAACGAAATTAAAAAAAATAATAATAATAATAACGAAATAAAAAAAAAACATAAGAATAACCAAACTACAACATAAAAAAAAAAAAACACAATACTAAATCTAGTGACGAGGTTTGAGGTTATATTTTTTGATGATTCGATCTTTTTCGTCATTGATCCAACAAACAACGTTTGGATCCTTCCTGTCCGTGTCCATCATAAAAAATTTCGTTTCCTCCAATCTTGTTATCGTCTCATCTTTTATTTGGGCCGTCCGATACGCTGCTTGGGTGGTTTCCCGTTTCAAAAGATACTCGGATGTCATAGCCTCCCCGAATTGGCTAGACGAGCTCGTTCCTTCGGTACTCGCTCCTCCCGTACTTGTCGTGCTCTCGGATCTAACTTTCTTTGAAGCACGCTTTGTTCCCATAGGACGTGGGTGTTCATCACGACCAAACAACGCCTCGTTTGTTTGGCTTGGGACATCACCGGTTAAATCAACCCCTTCCGGCGCGTCCCATTTCATATGAGCCCGCAAAACCTCCCAAGCCTCCTCGTTGTTAAACGGAGCGATTCTGTGCTCATCCCGATACATTTGTTTGGCGCGTTTAAGGATATCCATGTCACTTTTCCCACTTTTTTGTTGGCGTTGGGAACATTTGTAATAGGCGTTGAACTTTGTGCAATCACGGTTCAACGTTTTCCATTTTCCTTGAATCATATCTTTGTTTCGCTTTTGAAAATTGAGTCTATTAAACTCATTTTTCACTCGTTGCCAAAATGTATCTTTCGCTTGTGAACGCCCCACTTGTGCATCCTCGGTCGCGGCCACATAACACATGGCAAGCAATTTTTCCTCGTGTTGGTTCCAACGTTTGATGAAGTCGGTATTTTCTTCATCCTCCTCCAATGGTTTGAGGTCTTTCGCCTTTCGTTTATCACCCCGTTTGTATGGCTTTGGAGGGGACGTAGGTTTCTCGGGAACATCATGGGTTTCCGTTTGAGATTGTTGTGTGAATTGAAGATTAGAGAAATTGGTGTTAGGTTCTGTTGTTGTTGTTGTTGTTGTTCCCATATAGCATTCGTTGATGCTGTAAGTAAAGTTATTGGCTCGACAAGCCAAGTGGGTTAGGGATTGAGTTGTTGGGTGATGGTGCGTTCGGGTTTGAAGATGACCCGGCGTTTGGGTTATTCCACCCGGTGTTTAGGAGATTCATGAAACTATTATCGTCGTTTGGGTTAAATCCGAACATTTTTTTATTTTTTTTATTTATTTTTTATTTTTTTTTTTATTTTTTTTTTTTTGTGAAAGTTTGAAGTTGAAAGTATATGATGTATTAGATTGATTTGTAGAAGTGTGAAAAAAAATGTTGTGTTAATTGGGTATTTATAAGAGAGTGAAAATAGTTTTGAATCTTTTTTTTTTTTTTTTTTTTTTTTTTTTTTTTTTTGTTTTTTTTTTGATATAGCCGTTTGATTCAAACGGTTATAATGGAAGGAGGTGTTTTTATTTTTATTTATTTATTACTTTTTTTTGAATTCAACGGATATAATGGAAGTTATAGGGGGTGAAGTGATTTTTTTGTTTTTACACATACAGCCCTTAACGCAGCGTTAAAGGGTTAACGCAGCTTGCTTGCAATGGTTAACGCACATTTAACGCAGCTGCGCTAATCATTGCATCTGCTCTTAGGATATTAACAGTTTTAAAATCATTGTCTTTAAAAAAATAATTACCAGTAGGAAATATACTGAAGATTCTAGAAAATGTCTGCATCATATTCATATATTTTCTTTAGTTTTGCAACTAAAAAGCTTTGCTTCGAATGATGACAAACTTGACGCTTTCAAATAAAAGTTTTGCTAATTAGGGGGGAGGGAGTGGACTCGGGGAAGAGTCGGTGCCGGCCGGTGCCGATCGGGCACACCGCCGCGGGTAGGCGGTGCCGACTGAAAAGGGATAGAATTTGGTGAACTTCACCGATGAAGAAGAACGTTTGGCAACGGTCACATTTGACCACAAATGCAAAAAACTAGCCGTTTGGCTAAAAAAAATATTTTTTTTTACCCTTTTTTCAACCACAATTTTAACTATAAATACCTTATTTTCTCAATCAAAATTCAACACAAATCATACATAAAAATAAAAACTACACAAAATCATGGATCTAAGAAGTGGTAAGAAAACAACCACAATTTTTAAGTATTGTAACATGTACTCTTTTTAATTTTAAGTTGTGTTTTTTTTTTAAGTATTGTAGGATTTTTATTTTTTATTTTTAATGAAATGATATGTGTTTTATTTTTAAATAGTTTATGTATTAAAAATAAATGGAAAAAAAATGTGATGTGGAAAATGTGGGATTTGGGGTTATTTGGGGACCATTGCCACCATTTTGGGGAAGTTTGGGGAAGGATTGGGGTGAAATGAGTTGGAGGGTTTTTATTGGATGATGATGAGGTGGCAATTTGGGGAAGTTTGGGGTTGGAGTGACCACTCCCTCCCCCCTTACAGTTGTTAGGCTCTTTCGTACATAATCACTAATGAATAATTATGATTGGATGCCGACGTCTAAAAGGATAGATACATACGTAATTAATATGGGAATTGATTTGCATACTTTCATACTTGATTGAGACACTCTATTTATGCATTAAATATTTGTTACTCCCTCCGTCTCAAAATAATTGTTAGGAGACAAAAATCACAAAGTTTAATAAAAGTGGAGCCACTTAATTTTCAACCACTCAAATAGAATATTCTCCCACAAAGTTCTCTAGTTTTTACTTAAAAAGGAAAGTAGGCAATTATTTTGAGACATCTCGAAATAGAAATATGGACTATTATTTTGAGACGGAGGGAGTATATTATTGATATTCTGCTTCAACTACTTGTATGTTAGAGTGTGCAAATAACATTTTAGAGTGTGCAAATCATCTTTCAACTAATATTTGATTCAACAGCGGAAATAGTAAAGCAATAGTTAACTTGCACCTATTCTTTGGGGCATGTTATACATACCCTCTTTATATGTTATATGTACAAACCTCGAAACACATGATACAACCGACCGGAGCTTGCAATCATTAGATACCCTCCCTAAAAGGGGTTCCTTATAAACTGCCTCCTATTTTTTTACTAGTATCAAACAATCATTTGTGCACATTATTAAAAAAAAAAAAAAAAAAAAAAAAAAAAAAAAAAAAAAAAAAAATTCCACAAATAATAACAGAAGTAATAACTAATAATAACCCTTCAATTTGATACTACTAGCTTTGGAATAGATGAACGTTCAAGCCAAAAGATTGTGCGTTTAATGTAAGATAAATTTAGTGCTAAGGCTATGTGTAATGAGGCGCTAACCAACTCATTTTTGCTCCTTTCGCACCCCCCCCCCCCCCCAACCAGTACATACAGGCGCTAAAGCCCCAAAATTCGTCTCGGGCGTGAGCTAACTTGCGCTGGTGCCCTTCCTTTTTTCAAAGAAAACTAGCCGTTCAACGGCTTCATTTCAAACGGTTACATTTTTTTTCTTCTTTTTTTACCTACAAACCTTATTTTACAAACATTTCAAAGACACACAAATCTCCCACTCTCTTTAAATTATATAAAAACACACTTTTATAAAAAATATGGATTCTCCAAGCTCTTCATTCATTCTTCAGTCTAGTTCGGATGACAAGATCTCGGACATGGAACAAGAAGCGGTTTCTATTGCGTCGATCGCGTTGACTAAATTGAGAGCTAAAAGAAGTGAAACACCGATCCAACGAAGAGCAAGAGTTGAACGTGAGCGTTTCGAAGCCAACAAACGGTTGATGAGAGATTACTTTGACCCGAGCCCAAGGTATAAAGAGGAAACATTTAGGCGACGTTTTAGAATGAGTAAACGATTATTTTTGCGTATTGCGCATGATTTGGAAGAGCGGTTTTCATATTTCCGACAAAGAGTCGACGCCACAGGAAATTTGGGGTTCACGTCAATTCAAAAGTGTACTTCGGCTTTGCGTGTGCTTGCTTACGGGTTCACCAATGACATCAATGACGATTATTTAAAAATGGGAGAAAAAACTTCTCGGGACACACTCGAAAATTTCACAATAGGTACAACATTTTTACCTTTTCTATAATGCTTTACTTTATTTATTATTTTTCTTCAATTTATTTATATGCGTATAGGAATAAAAGATTTGTACGAGGAAAGGTATTTAAGGAAACCGACGAGTAGTGATTTGATGCGTTTGTATGATGTTCATCAAGAAGTTCATGGACTACCGGGTATGTTGGGTAGTATCGACTGCATGCATTGGGAGTGGGAGAACTGTCCAACCGCGTGGCGAGGTCAACACCATTGGGGTGACCAAAAAAATCCAACCTTAATTCTTCAAGCCGTTGCATCCTACGACCTTTGGATATGGAGTGCTTATTTTGGTGTACCCGGCACCAACAACGATATCAACGTTTTAGAACAGTCACCCGTTCTTTAAGACTTCATCGCTGGTAAAAATCCAACTCTCGGGTTTTATGCTAATGATAACTTCTATCCACATGGATATTATTTAGGCGATGAGATTTATCCTGAGTATTCGTTTCTAGTTAAGACGTTTACAGACCCGTCGGACCAAAAAAGAATCAACTTTAAACAAGCTCAAGAATCGGCAAGAAAGGACATCGAGAGGGCGTTCGGGGTTCTTAAGAAAAGGTTTCATTTTGTGAGAAATCCTTGCCGTCTATGGACAAAGGATAAGATTAAGGACACAATACGATGTTGTCTTATTTTACACAACATGATTTTGGAGGATGACGGGAACGCGTATTGTCAAGATTATCAGCCGGAAGAAATTGGTTTACCAATGCCGGCATTATCGCATGCCGAAGCTATTGAAAACTCCATTTACATGCGAAGTCACACGAACCATTACGCGCTCATGCAAGATTTGATCGAGGAAGCATAGATCAATCGTAATGTGACGAACAATGAGGAAAACAACAACAACAACAACAACAACGACGAGTAGTTTTTAATCTTAGTGTTTGTTTGAATTAAATTTAATGTAAAGTTTTTTTTTTATTATTATTAATAAAATGAGATTGTCTTTTTTTTTTATGTAATTTTATGTCTTGTTTTAAATAAAAATGTATTATTTGGTTGAATTAAAAAAAGGGAAAAAAAGAAAAAAAAAAAAAAAAAAAGGAGTGACACATGTCGCATAAAGCCCCACCACCATTACACACCTAAAGCTTTGGAACCCCTTACTGACTAGGCGTCCAGTGTTATACACCGTGTACGCAAAGATGCCCCATTGAAGGGCTCCATGACTACACATAGCCTAATAAGTGAGTAAATATTTATCTCTCAAAGATGGCTCAATAAAAGATGACATGTAAGATAGCTCAATAAAAGATGACATGTAGTTCACTAAAAGTGTTTATATAGGACACTAAATGAATATCTATGCATCTTCTTAATTAAAGCTAATCATCATGTTAGTACACTCGTGTTCGATACCTTCCCGTCCATGGAGAGCAGATACGCACATGAATCACGCCCGGTTAGCTTGAGCACTCAAGCATGAAGCATGGAAACGACGAAATAAGTATATGGGAGCATCAAACAATCAGTCTTATTTCGTATTTATACTATATGTCATCACTCAAACAGTAGTCTCTAAAAGTCATGGGGTACAATTGTACAAACCAATCTTTCAAGTTTCAACTAACCATTAATAATTTACAAGGACGGACAAAAATGCTTTTGATGGCTAAAGATTATTCCCTAGTAGTTTCCTACTGTAGTTAGTTGTACGATAAATCATCAATATTATTCGTAAGAGTAATGATAAAGGAACCTAAACTTACGTCTAATTTAAGACCTAAACTCAAGTGGCATGATCCTGATGGGTTATAAAATAAATGGGTCCATGTCTGCAGAGTTCAGGATGATGTCACTTGGTTTTAGGCTTAAGTTTAGGTCCCCGTATCATTTCTCTATTTTTCTATTCAAAAAACAGTTGCTTGTCAGGTAAGTCACATCTCACAGGATGACAAAAAACTTGCACAAAGTAGGCCTGCTTTGGATTCTTTAAAATCTATAACTTTTTTGATGCAAGTGTCACCTTTGGATTTAGTAGGATTTTCGGAAGTACATGTTAAAAAGCATTTGTCTTTGATTCCATGTGTTTCCCATTTATTTTCTCATAATCTTGTTAATAATCTTTTGATTCCTTGTTCAAAAAAAAAAAAAAAAAAAAAAAAATTTGATTCCATTTGTTTTCCGTTTATGTTCAACACATTATTTAAGGTAAGCACACTAATTAAGAGGAGAAGGATATAGTGCTCTTTCATAACCAGCGCCGTTTTTGAAGGTGTGTAAGGTAGGCGACCGCTCAAGACTCCCAAATTTTTAAAGGCCCCAAAACTTGTCACATTAATAATTATATGCATGTGTACACATATTTTTCTTGAAGAAAAAGTATTTAGATGAGAAAAATATCTTAAATGAGTAATATGTTGAACGTTTAGATAACTAATTGTATTATATCTTATAAATGGTGCACTTTATATATAACATTCCTTCTCGAAAAGCCTTACGTAATTTCGTTCAGGGCCTTCAAAAATTTCAAAAATTCAGAGACAGCCCTGTTCAAAACATCAAACTTTGCAAGAGTTTGATAGTTTAATATCTTCCCACATGATATAATAATTCCGTTAAGGTAAGATCTTTATTTTTCTATACTTCATATTGAGCACCAATTTGCTTGTACTGGTTCTTGTTGTTTACAAACTCCTTCATACACTATTGTAGTTTTAGGAAGTTGTTTCAATGGTTACTGATCATGAATATATATGTAGATGTCAATTTGTTTCCTAATAGTAATATAACAGTAATGGTTTGGGAATTTTTATTTTTTATTTTGTTTTAATCTCAGCCTTTGAGAGGATACAAAGATAACCAGTAGTCAAAGGATGAAATATTATACTATATAACATTTATTGAAGTGGTTTGAGGAGCCGGCATTGTTCCGAAGCCGCCAAATTGGGGATCGGCTTGAGAGAAGGGGCGAACTTAGGGGCACTGTGGAGCCGCGGCTTGAGCCGACACTGTTCACACGCCAAGCTGACGGCTTGATTGGATTAAAGTATTTGGGTTAGTGGGTTTCTTAGTGGCTTCTCCACTAAGCTGACACTTAATTGTTATAGATGTGCTGACATTCAGTTGTTGGGGTTGGCTGATGTTGTACACCTGTCTTTTGTTATCGGTTGTAGATGTTTTAAGGCGAAAAACAAGTCTGATTTTTCATTTTTTTGGTAGCACACACAGTGGGTGTAAGTCAGAAAATTTGATATGTAATTTACTTTATGCAATTGTTATTTAGGGTTTCTTGATTTAGTTGGTAATAGGTTAAATTGTTTTATGGGTTTTGGTTGGAATGATGGGTAGAATGTATGATTATGATTGTTGTATCATTTATGTTAGGTAACAAAGTTAATCGAGGTGTTAGGGTTTTTGTTCGCCGTTCGTGTATTTTGTTTTGAATCAAGGTTATTAAGTCGTAATGTTACAACATTTTTTTTATTAGTAGTTCTTCGGTTATGTGATTTTCAAGTGTTGTGGATGGTTTGTTTTTACCTTGCCGGTAATTTCACATCTTATTTCATGTAATACTATAATTATTCTAATTGTTTGCCTTTCTCTGCATTTTAGGTTGCAACTTGGAAAAATAATTATGAGGTGACAAATTTTTTCACCTAATCTTCACCATCATAGGTTCTCTAGTACTAATTTGTTGCTATATCACTTCGGTTTGAATCACAGTTAGCTCTTGTTCTTATGATGAGATTACAATAAATCCATAACCAAAAGTAAAGATTGTACCTTTAAATTTGTTAAATTGTTGCAGGTTGAAGCAACTGTTTTGTTGGGAATTAAATGTTCTGAAGATTAGTATTGGAAATTACATGTTTACAAGATCAGTTCTACTCAAAGAAATACTCTAAGTATCATTCTACTGCTAGTGCATTTGATTCTACTGCCTGCGTTAAACATTCTACTGCTGAATGATGTTGCTGCTGGTAAAGAAGATTCTACTGCTGAGTGGATAACTATTGAAGTATATTACTGCTGGTTGGATAAGAATACGAAGATATTATGTGTATAATAGTCAACAATACATAGTAGATAATATCTTTTGACAAAGTGTTCAGTAACAAGTTGTAAACACAGATACATGTTGTATCTTAATGACTAACACTCTCAAGCATGTGTTCGATTAGACTTGACAATATTTGTAAAGATCTCTCTTGGACTATAAATGAGAGATCTTAGACTAGATATTATTACGCATTTTAATTAGATCATAACTGTTTAGAACATAGAACAAACACAACAATATCATAAGTCACAGAAACATAAGATTCAAGGTTTTGTAACCCTAGTGATAGTGAAGATCACTCGTATTATCTTGAATAATATTGAATCATTTGGTGATAAAACCTTCTTTGTTCATTGTTCTATAACAAACATCACTGTTCCATTTTCATAACCAAATAATCTTCTAAGGTTGATTAAGTAGATTCTGCATACTTAATCATATTAACTCAATATATCATAGACACAAAGCAACAAAGGTCTAACAACCTTATAGTGTATCAAATCCTCTCACGTTTTGTGCTCCGTATGCATTGCTGCCCATGTTAAAGAGGTACAATTTTAACCATGGCATTTCAGTTTTTGTTGTATATCTATGTAGATTTCGAAAAGTGATGAACTTTCTTTTGTGGGCTTGATTGATTTTAGCCGTATGTGTTTGTTTAATTTTAAAATGAGTAATATGAAGTAAGTGTGAAGGGGATACCGATTCATGATTTAAGTTATTATCTGAGGGGTTTATCTGTTATAAAGTTGGTTGTGTGAAAACTAAACACGAAATGGTAGGACCGTCAAAGGTTTGTAAGGCCATTTGACATGTTATTTATATTTGGTGTTAGTAGAGATGGTTGGTAGGAGTGGTCTAAGTAATGTTGCAAATGTATCCAGCTTGCCCAACTTCAGCTTTTATTTGCTGATTGGACAACAAAGAAAAATGGTGTTTGATACTGCTTTTGCAGCTTCGTAACTCGCTTGCCACTTAATCTTTGGGGTTAGCTGCATGTTTTACACGTGTTTTACGTTGTCAGAATAGTAAACAAGATTAGTTTGCTTCCTGATGGTTCATACGATGTGCGAATAATATAAATGGTATATTTAAATACCATAATAGAGATTTGACCACTGCTCTGTATGACTACTTTGAGGTGTTTTTGCTGTTACATGAGGTATTTTTTAGTTTCATTCGTACTTATGTGGAGACCATTTCAGTTTCACTTTGAGATTCGGTTTGACTTTAACTTGAATTTTGAAAACTGCTGCTTTGATTGTTGGTTAATTGGTGAAAGACGATAAAATATTTTAACTTATCTAATTTACAATAGATTTTTTCGTTTCTTAAACATGTGTGAATAACGTTTTGTGTTTGGTTATATGTTTATTTACGTGTTAATTTTGAATTTTAATGCATTGTGGTTTGCGATTGCTTGGGCAGGATCTTTTGGCCTTGGAATATGATAGGACACGTGTTGGTTGGGATAACGAGTGGAGGGATTATAATTTGCGACTTGCTATGAGTACTCATTGTCTTTCGGTTTGGAATGTTGTTAGGGCCTGATTATGTGTGCTAGGTTATAAACTACTATGTTAAGGGTATATTTATTTCTTTTATTATTCCTGTGATCAAATTATTAGTGTATTTGCACTAGAAAAATATGTATGTTTGAACTTGGAAACAGTCGTGGTATCCGAAAAATTATTGCTGTGATAGTAGCCTAACTAGTGAAATTTTAGAAAAGTGTAAACTTAAGTAATTTATGTTAGATTTTGCAAGTTTCTTACGCGTTTGTATTGTAATGTTACGGATGGCGATATGTCTGCTTGGTTATTCATTGCGTTTTTTCTGCATTCCATTTTTGATACATTTGGGAGTACGATTTTATTCGCTACTAACTTGATAGTTTGCTGATGTAGATTAGCTCATTTGTTTTTTTGGAGTTGGTGGAAAAACGCTCATGGGTTTTGCTGCGGATCTTAGATCGTGACTCCTAAATATGGGACGCGATTTGGACGGTCCTCTATATGCTTATTCCCGAAATGGTTACGCTGCTACGTAAGGTATTTGTTACTTTTGCTCAAGCTTCTTTATAGATGGTAATTCCATTTCTGCTATCAAATTCAGTTTGAATTTAAATTAGTTGTGTAGTTTTTATTGCGTATGCGCGGTTATTGATGTATTTATGCTAAAATAAAATCTTCGACTGAAACTGGAAACGACCGTTATATCTGTAAAATTGCAGCTGTCACACCCATCTAACTGCTGAAAGCTGGGTAAAAAATTCCCATTTACTGCTTTAGATTAGATGTTCCAAGTTCCTAAACTTTTATAGGTTACGATTAGGGTTCGTTATATGTCTATGTACCTATTCATTGCAGTTTTTAATGCATTAGGGTTTTTACCATAATAGGAGAATGCTTCAATGCTGACACAATTTATATTTTTGAAAGTTAATCGAGTTTGCTCTAAATTTGACGGATTTATTAGTTTTGTAAGTTGCGGCTGCTGATTATGTTGGTGACATGCTTATTTACTTATTCACTTAGGTTTTGAAATTTGAAACTCGATGAGTAAAATAGAAAACTTTTTAAAATGGAAACACATTTGAACGTGACCAGGTTTAAAGACGATGGAATTCTGACAGATTATTTTGTCCGTGTGTACTCAGTATCTATTGTGTTGGATATTCGGTTACCGAATTATAGTGGTTGTGCAGGTTCCTAGAAAATACGGAACTGCAGTTCATGTTAGCTCAAATATTTGCAGAAAAAATGGCTTATAAAAACTTTTAAACAAAAATTTTAATGCCAAAGATTTCTTTGTTGTTAGGCTGTGATTGGTAGACGGTATGTGTGTTTGTCAAGGGCAAAGTTGTCATAAGGATTAAAATTGGTTTTTGGACAGAAAAAATTAAAACTGTCGATTGCCACAAAAAGTATAGCTTATTAGGAATTCTCAAACAAAAGAAAAGGTTGAATGATGCATGTTTCTTTGTGATCATGTTCTAGGTTACTCATATGGTAGTGTTTTTACATCTAATCTAGGTTGTTAGAAATTTGTCATATTCGTGATGTTTGTAAGTTAAGATTGCTGATAATGTTGGTGACATGCTTATTGACTTATTTACTATGGTTTTGAATTTTGAAACACAAATTTGTAAAATAAGGAACTGCTTTAAGTGGAAAGTCACCGAACATGTTTAGGTTTATGTTGATGCAAACTAAAAACACTTTCTCATGCATTCATGATCTCACAAATATTATTCAAATTACATAATCAATATGTACTCTTCGACATATTTGTTTGAGCTAAAGTGAAATCAGGAGTGTTTGGGTAATTTCATTATTTTTCTTTTGAGTCGAGATTACCGCACCTCCACATAGTCTGCATATAGGCACACACTAGGCACGTGTTGTATGCAACTAGTTTTTATTCTAAATTTTTTTAATTTTCTTATAGGACACAATAATGTCTCATGAATATGATTTTGATCATCTCCTAACCGATACCTATACACCCGAAATCTCACGTGAACCCACTACACCCGGTAACCACATTCGTGCCTATGTCAATCTTGAAACCCGTCGGTTTCATGAAGGCCGTGTCGTTGATCCATCCTTAGTTTACCACCGGGATATCAACACTTCCTTTAGAGCTATAGGATTCGATTGTCTACTCCACATCAACGAGTACATTTGTCCTCGCTTTGTGTTGGAGTTCTTCCGACAAGTTGAACTCGTACGTAACGAGGATCAATCCTTGTCACTTTGGTTTTGGGTCAAAAACTTCAAATACGTCCTAACTCTTGAGCAATTTGCTCAAATCCTTAGTATACCCAATCATGGGCAATGTGCCTATACTGAAGATTGGTGTCTTGAGTCTCTCTTTCACTATCGTGAGGAGAATAGTCCGTACTGTTCGTACATACCCTCTCCAACCGAACTAACCAAAATCATCCGTACTCACCCTCACCCACATCCAACGAAAATTCGTCTGGAAGAAGTGCGTCATGAACTACTTTCTTGGGCAGTCATCCTGCGAGAAAATGTTCTAAGTCTCACAGGAAATCGTGAGCAACTCCCGGCGTGTTGTGCTCATATGATTTACTGTCTCTTAACCCAACAACCTTACAATCTTGCTTACTTCTTCGCTAAGCGAATTGTACATCTCAATGGTAACAAGAATAAATTGATACCTTATGGGATGTTCCTAACCCGTCTCTATCATCACCTCATAACCTTTCACCCTTACCTTCATGGTCCTCAATACTCCCTATTCACACCTGTCATGAAACCCATAACCGAGTCATATGTCTCAACCATCCTCACTTCCGAACTTACCACCAACTATGCACCCTTTGATGATCCTATTCATGAGAATGAGACTAATACTCAAGACGAGAATGTGACAAGAAGGGGGAATGCTCAAGTCATAAGTAGTTAGGAAGAGATTTATATCTCTCACTAGGGTTTATTACTAATAGATAATATTAGGAATTAATGCTCAAATTATCTAGCATGCTTCCATAAATGTTCTATTTGATATTTGGATGATATCTTGTCTTGTTCTTTATGCTTGCATGCTTATGATTCTTTTAGTATAATGCATGATCATCTTTATGTGCTAGATGTAGCATTGTATGGATATATTAGGAAAATAAGTACCTAGTGAGTTGAGGCACTCTCATTTCCAGGAATTAGTTTCCCTAGAAAATTCCCCTAGCTGCCCAAAACTAGCCTGCAAGGAAATTTTCGTGCCAACAGTGTCACGGCACCACTAAATAGGGACGGCACCGTTAAATTTAACGGTACCGTAGGGTATTTAACGGAGCCGTGACCCTGTATAACGGATTTTTCCTAATGCTCCTACTTCCCTATCACCCTAACCTCAAACCTGCAAACCTTACATCCTCACATTCACCCTAGGATTCCCCTCCTATACCATAGGATCAACTTTAATTCAAATTTTACCCAACTTGCCTATATAAGGCCTCACCCTTGCAAGCTTATCTTGCACTTCACCTTCAACCTCCCATCACACAAACACCATGTCCTCCACACATGGTTCAACCTCTCAAATCTCCAAGAAACCTAGGATAACCGTAAAACCACCCTCAAAACCACTCTTTGTGGATCTCACAAGAGATGATGAAGCTATGAGACCACCTTTCCAAGCCACTCCATACTCGCCATCACCACCTCATGCACCATCTAAAACAACATCTACCTACACAACATCTTCATCATCCTATTACACCACATCATCAATGGAATACACACCATCTCCCTTCACCCCATTGGACAATGCCATGCCAATTTCACCTCCAACAACCCTACCACAATCACCATCTCCTATCATGGCACAACCCAACCAACCACATCCCTTGGAGTTACATAATGCTAATTGCCTATGTTGTCTCCACAACCGTAATCTCATCTACTTCTTAAGAGACGAGATTCATTTCATGTTCTAGTTTATAGAACATCTCTTGACACCTCCACCACCTCAAATGGGGCCCCAATCTCCACCACCTCCTAACCAAAACAACTAAACACTTGCTTGTTTAGTCCTCCACAATAAACTCTTAGGACCCCTCTTGGAAATGAAGCTTGTCTCTAGTCATTAGGAATTTAAGCTTCTTGTTATCTTTCTTAGTGTTATCTTTCTTAGTGCTTTCCATGTAGTCATACATTACTATGACACTTATTTGTTTTATGAATGAATGCTTCTATGTGAAGGTTTTTCTTTTTAAGGGATTGGTTATTTGTCACAAATGTGCTACTTGTTAGATATTGTATATTTGTCGTCTAACTTTGTTTTGTAGCACGATCCATTGCTCGATTCCTTTGTGTTCTCCAAATGAGGGGGAGTACACATCAAGGGGGAGCCTTAACCACCTTTTTGATTTGACAAAAAGGGGAGAAATGGGAGTAAACTCATTAAAAACTTGTTAAAACTAATTTTAACCTAAAATGAGTTTATATTTTGTCATCATCAAAAAGGGGGAGATTGTTGATGCAAATAATGTTCTAAAAACGTTATTTATATCTTTCGATTACTTCATATTTTGAGGATGACAAAATGTGAACTCACGTTACGTTAAAATTAACGTTAACAAGTTTTTAATCGGAAGATCCCGTTTCTACGCAAATCACTCTTGAACAAAGTTACAATTTCAACTAGTGATCAAAGAAGTGAATTCATGTTTTGAAAATTCACATTTTAAATGGGACAAAACATTTTTTCAAAAATACACATGACAAATTATTTTTGAAATATTAAGAAATGTTTTAATGAAAAAATAAGTTTGAAAATCACAACAGCTATTTTTCCCCCCAAAATCAGCTCCAACCTTCCCCAAATAAGTTTTCACCAGAAAAGACAAAATTTGGAGCGTCCTAGTCTACCACGGCTCCACGGTACCGTTAAATTTAACGGAGCCGTGGGTCATTTAGTGGAGCCGTCCGTACCATTTTGAATTGTAACGTTCAGATTTTCTTTGCCTATAAATACCCACCTCTTTCCCAGGTTTAGGCACCCTTCACACACAGAAAAATCCCTTAGTTAAATCCTCTCACACCTTTCACTTCTTAGGGTCATTTAGATTAGTTTTTCTTTGTTTCAAGAGTGATCCAATCATCCTTCAAGTGATCCTCTTCATACCTCTTCACTAGCAAGAGAAGAACACAAGTATCCAAGTTGATACAAGGTGTTGTCATCCCTCTTCATTGGCAAGAGAAGAACTCAAGTAATCAAGAAGATACTAGAGTTGTAGTTGATAGGTTTTTGTAACACTTGTTACAACCTTGTTGTGTCTTAGCATACATCAAGTTTATTTTCTTTTTGTGAGTGAGAGTGAAGATCAAGTGTGATCTATAGAGATAGTGAACATCTCTTGAAGCCATTGGGCTTGTGTGATTGATCAAGAAGATCAAGGGTCATTAGGTTAGTGTTAGTTGAGTAGAGTGAAGTGAGTGTTGATGATTGGATCATTTGGTGATCTCTTGAAGCCATTGGGCTTGAGTGTTTGGTCACGTGGACCTTGGTAGATTGGTGCTAGCTAAGATTAGCACTCGACATCTAGCTTAGTGTCGGAAATAGGATAAGCGACGTGTACGGTTTTCTCCGCCTTAAGGGAGGTTGTTGACATAGTGCTTGAAACTCTCGAGTGTGGTACTCGGGGAGTGGAGTAGGGCGAAGAAGAGCTTCGTAGCCGAACCACTATAAATCCTCTGTCTCGGTTTGATCTTTCCAACTCTACTCTTTACTTTTATTTGTTATTATTACTTAGCTTAGTGTGTAGTTCATATTGGTGTTGATTGATTACACATAGAGTTCGAATCAAAGTTTTCAATAACCAACTTTTAAAACAAGATTTTTAAAAGAAGTTTTTAAACCGGTAAACTATTCAACCCCCTTCTAGTTTCCCACAGTTTAGGAACGCTAAAATTCTGACGAACTGTTGTGCATGTGTGTGCTTGATATTTGTTGTGGTGAGACGTACCTCATGTTTGAAGCTACGCTTATCTTAAATGTGACATGTGAGCGTAATTGTGGTGACTATTTATGCCCTGCTTTTGTAAGTTGTGTACTAGCTTTTTATAAAATGTGTTTCGACATAAGGATTTTGTGATCGACATAGCGTTTGTTTTGTTTTGTTGTGGCGATATTTTTAATTGGTCGTTTTGCAGTGCCAATAGATGATGACGATGATGCTGATGACAACAACGACCGTGGCGATTGTTATTTAAGAATAATTAAAATACCTTTGTCAAAAAGACAAGGGGTTTCAGTAAGAGATTAAAGGAAGCACGGAGTGGTGGCGATAGTGTTAGGTGTATTCTGAATCGAAGGACATTGGGCTGTTTTCATCAAGGTTATAATTTTGTCTGAAACACGTTTTCTTTTTGATGAAGGTATTTTGTATAGACCACAATCACCATGCTCATAATCGTCTCTAGCTTCATCATCATCATCATCATCATCATCATCATCATCATCATCATCTATCTGGATGGTTTCTTGACAGAGATAGTTTCATTAGATCACAATCACAATGCTCATTATCGTCATCACCATCATCATCATCATCATTTGTCTCAATAATCTTTTGAATCTTAGGTTCTTAATGATGTATTTAATAACTTTCTGCATTATAGCTTTGAGGTTGTGTTTACACTTTTTTACATTTTGTGTTTATGTTACTAAGATTGTTCAGGATGTCTTAAAATTTTCAATTAAATTTGTTATGGCTGTGATCTCACTTTGGTTAACACAACATGACTTATCTTTATTGAGAAACCTAATATTGCAAACCTTATTTTAATTTTACGATTTTATGGTTCTAACATGTTCTTCAATATCATCATGAATTCATCCTTTTTTTTCATAAAAATCTTACGCACGGCCGCAATATTGTCATTGCACGCCTTATAAGAACATACATGCACACCTTCAAAGAAAAATTTTGTATTTCCAATTTCTTATCAAATTCTTTAGAACAACCATGTTTTTAAAAAAATATATATGTTGTTTTTTGAACATATGTGCAAAAATACAATTATTGAAGGCGTGCATGTATATTTTTGGTGATTCTGTCAGTTCTCGTAGATAAGATGATTCTCGCAAGAAAGTCTCACCTCCTTACCATATTAAATTTATGTAAAAAGGTAAAATCTCATGTATTTTAAAAGTAAAAGTTGACATAATTAAGAAAGGATATGATGATTGACATCAATAATATTAGTTTAGTTGGAGGTAATTTAAGTAATACTGTAATAGTGCTATTGAATTTTTCAAAAATTTGAGCGGTTTATATTTTATAAGTTGTATAGTTATAGATAAAACCTTTAACCTTTTTATCTTAATGTTCAATTTTAATTAGAAAAATTACTAATATACCTTCTAAAATCTTAATGAAAAAAAATATAAAATAAACTAAGATTTAAAATCATTTGACGATCAAACTTTTTTTCCATACCAATGGATTAATCTACATCATTCATTTTATTTGATCTAATGAATGAAATTAATCCAAATAATTTATAAAACGCATTTTTTTTTTTTAAAATTCAAATATTAATATCTTTCTATAGACAGGCACTTCGATATACTTTCGACAAAATTATTTTTTTCGTTTTTTTTTTTTTTTTCGTTACTGAAATTTGCATGAAAAAATCATATGTGATTTAACACTAATATTACATGTGATATTATATATCATATGTGATTTTACACTAATATCACATGTGATATTACATATCATATGTGACTTAACACTAATATCACATATGATATTTCATTCAAATTTCAATAATGAAAAAAAAAAAAAAAAAAAAAAAAAAAAAAAAAAAAAACACGAAAAAACGAGAAAAAAGGTGAAAAAACAGAAAAAAAATTTCTTGTCGAAAGTATATCAAAGTGCCCGTCTATAAGATAATTAAATGCTCGTTGCGATGATGTAATTATTTTCGCTTAACGATTAACGGTTTAAGAGATATTTAAATTATGAAAAATTGGTGAAATATTAAAATGGTTTTAATCTCAACCATTGATTTCATTTTAAATGGATAGCAAGGATAAGTCCCGTAGTATTTAAGATAAGTTTGTTATTTAAAATAACTCCCCTAAAAAACTAATACAAATTTGAATGTAATGATTTTTTTCTTGTTCTTAGATCGGGGGTATCGTCTCGTTTTTGTGTTGCATTGTTCTACCAGCCGAGAATCAAGAACGGCGCATCGTACCAGATCTGGCGCCAAACCACCTTGCGCCGTCACCACCAGCCAGCACCAAAGGCTTTTTTTTCATTTATTTATTTATTTATTTATTTTTTTTTTTTGCATTAGTGGACGTTGCCAAACAGGTAGATTGCTTATATTTGTGTTTGTGTTTGTGTTTGTATGAAGGCTGACACTTTTTTTTTTTTTTTTTTTTTTTTTTTTTTTTTTTTTTTTTTTTTTTTTAGGAGCAAGGAGGAAGAAGACTTGAGATTTTTTTTTTTTTTTTTTTTTTTTTTTTCACTTTAAACCTTGTTGTTATATAAATTTACATTATTTGCTCTAGTAGTGTTTTTCTTGCACCATTAGTCCTTATTTTGTTTACACCGTTAGTCCTTATTTAATTAATGTAATGTTTTTTTTTTTTTTCTATAAAGTTTATTTTAGTTTATTAATATTGTGTATATTTTATTTTATGTTAAAAAAAAATAAAAATAAAAAAATCATTTGGCACCACATTTTCTGGTGCCAACGGTAACGGCCAGAATGTGATGCGATGAGATTTCTGGTGCCATAAAGACTTTTGCTGACGTGGCAACACTTTTTGTCCATAGCACGAGAGCCACGGCTCCACTATACCCAACACTCTTAGGCATTTAAGTCTCGAACAATTAGTATATGTTATTGTATCAGGTAAACTTTTTAAGATTATAATTGTCTATGTATAAGTAAGATAAGACGGAGTATAATTCAATTATGGAACGAGAATGTCTAAAAAGTTGAAAATGAGACCTTCTCATATTAGTATCAAAATAATAGGTCATGTTATTCAATTACAGAAAAAAATAAGTATAAAATGATCCACTTTTAATAAAAATTCACAACCTACATATTTGTTCTCACCTCCAAAATTACACAATATGACCTATCATGTTGTCTTCAACATGAGATGATCGTGATTCTTTTAGTTATACACCATCAATATGACCTATGTGAAACTAAAAAAAGAAGATTTAGGGTGCGTTTGGTAAGGGGAATCGGAATGAGGGAATCATAGCGGATATGATTGAAGTGTTTGGTTAAGATGTACATCTTTCAAATATAGGATTGAAAGATACATATCTTCCATACTTCATACCACTCAAAAAGCCAAGGTATGGAACTTTCATTCTTGAGAGACACAATTAATATCTAAACATATACCCATTGTGATTCATGACAATATAAAAGCTACATTAAATAAGGACAAAATCCAATCACCAATATGGTTTAATGGTTAGGCCTTTTAGTTTTCTTACAAGTTTTAGGTTCAAAATTATTAGGTATACATCTTGGAGGCGACCTGACAAATGATGGAAAACAGTCACGCGAATAATTCGATTAAGTCGTGTAAATCTAAGTTAAGAAGTCCTTATTAAATAGGGTGAACAAGTAAAAACTCATTTTTTTTTTCCTTTAAATATTGAAAAAACAGTATAAAAGATAAAGAAAATATTATTTGAACATGTAAAATTAGTAGTTATACATCTTGGAGGCGACCCGAGAAATGATCGAAAATGGTCACGCGAATAATTCGACTAAATCGTGTAAATCTAAGTTAAGAAGTCTTTATTAAATAGGGTGAACATGTAAAAACTCACATATTTTTTTCTTTAAATGAGTAAATTGCAAAAATCGTCCCTAAAGTTTGGCCAAATTGCAAGTTTCGTCCCTGAACTTTGGAAAGTGCAAATATCGTCCCTGTGGGAAAGTTTTGGGGCAAATATGGTCCCTGGCCCCAGACGGCGTTAACCCCATCCGTTTAATGCTTCACGTGCCTTGCACACGAGGTCAATTTCGTCAATTTACATCCATTCCCACTTTAATAACCCACCCACCCCAATTTAATATCACTTTCACCATCACATTCAATTAAAATACAAACCCAAACCGTATAATCATAACCCTCTAACCCTAATTTTTAATAAAACATAAAATCAATCAAAATGGTCCATTGCTTTTGTGATAAACAATGTGTGGTTCGTTGTTCTTGGACCCCGCATAACCCAGGTCGTAGGTTTTATTCTTGCTCCCAAATGGTAAGTTATAAAAATCATTCGTCATTAACAATCATTTGATTTTAGTTTACATTGAGTTTAAATTAACAATGAGGTTTTGCAGAGTGGTAGTAATTGTGGATATTTTGATTGGTATGATCCACCAATGTGTGGACGTTCAATTCAGATCATACCCGGATTGATAAGGTCAAAGAATGAGCTTGAAGAGTCAAAGATTGTGCTTGAAGCTGCAAATCGAAGATTGAAGATTTTTCTAGTTGCCAGTTGGGTTTTTTTCTTGTTTTTATGATGTAGTAGATTATCTTTGGTTGTTGACTAATTGAACCTATACATTGACCAATATGTATGAAGGTCAATGAATTTTGGATGTAAGGTTCTTGCTGTTTAATGAAATGAAGTTCTTAAGTATTTGTAACATTTATACTTTTTTTGTGTTTAGATACAAAAGACCAGTTTGTTATGTGGAACTGAGCAATACCCAAGTCACAAAGTGGTACCATTTTTGGTATTTGACAATAAGAGTCAAACTTCAGATTCATTATGTGACAATAAATGTAAAACATCAAACATGGAATACAGTTGACAAAATGGTCACATTATGTGACAATATCATACATAATAAGTCTTAAACTGATTGCATCAGTTTCAAGTTTTCTTACAAACACAAAAGAGTTATTGTGGAAATAACTTAACAGACAAAACCTACTACTAAATGTCTTAAACATGATACATAGATATGCATAATAAAACACCAACAAATGTTATGAACCTACTTTGTTGGGGTGAGCCTGTTTGCAGTTTTTTTTGAATATCTGAAAGGAGTTGCACTTCCACTGGGTGGGTTGACCATGGTAGCTTGACTTACACTTGGTTGGGTGACCCTGCTAGGTGGGGTGACCATGGTAGGTTGACTTCCACTTGCACCAACTTTTTTCCCACTTGGTTTTTTCACAATACTTTTTTTCCTCCCACTTGCAGTAGATTTAGTCACATTTGCAGCATCTTGAGTCACATTTGCAGAAGCTTTGGTCCCAGTTGTTGCAGCTTGAGTCACATTTGCAGCTTGACTCCCACTTGCAGTAGCTTGACTTCCACTTGGTTGGGTGACCCTTGGCAAGTTACAACCTCTTTTGTTGTGGCCCTTTTGCTTGCAATTTGAACATGTACTAATTCCCCCCTTCTTTGACAATTTTCCACCTCTGACCAGATCTTCAACTTCTACCACACTCTTCTTTCTCTTTTTAGAAGGCCTTCCAATCTTTGGTTGTGATTTTGGTGGAATCAAGGTAGATGGCCATTCTTTCTTCTCCCAGTAATGTCTTCCACTGATAGGGTTGATCTTATGTGTGTATTGGTTCTTCCAAGTCTCTAGTTTGTATGACTCATGAACCCAATCTTCTGGCAGACCCCCATTCAACCCATTTTCATTCATATTGTTGATGCAGGCCACTGCATGTTTACAAGGCAACCCAGATACTTCCCACTTCCTACAAGAGCATATCCTTTGTTCCAAATTTACCACAACCTGATCTTCCCAAGGCCCTCTAACTTGATAAAGATCTGCACCATTCCAATCTACTTGGTATTGAGTTGCATCAACTTTGACTTTGTTGAAAATTTTTGTAACAGATGGACTCAATGGACCATTACACTTCTCAATCACATTTTGAACAAGGACTATCCTCTTCATTAGGTACTGCCTAACATACTCTAGTGCAGTGATGATTGGGGAATTCCTAGCTTCTAACAATTGCCTGTTGAACACCTCACAAATGTTGTTTATCAACAGATCACAATGAGCCCTACCTGTTAATGTGACAATTGTTAATATGTGCTTAACAACCTATATGCATAACTATGCTAAGCTGTATCAAATATAATAACCTGAGAATTGAGATATGCTCCAATGTTCAGCAGGTATTTTCTTTAACCATTCATATGCTTTAGTGTTGTATGCTTTCAATTCTTCCATTCCTTTGTTGAACTCTGCAGCAGTTGTAGCTTTTGCACACTTCCAAACCATTTCCTTGTAAGCTCCACCTCTCCAAGTCAAATTCAAATTCTCACATATGTGTCTCACACAATACCTATGCTCAGCTGATGGAAATAATTTCTTGATTGCAGGTAACAGACCCTGAAATCAGAATAAAATTGATAAGTTTGAAATTTCATTCAATGTGATAAAATAAAACAGATAAGTGGAAATAATTTCTTGTACCTTCTGTCTATCTGTGATAAATGTGAAATTTGATTCAATATTCAGCTCAAGATCATCTCCAAGATTATTGAGGAACCACAACCATGAATGCATGTTTTCGGACTCCACAATCCCATAAGCAACAGGGTAGATCCCATTGTTTGCATCCACAGAGACAGCAGTAAGAAGCTGTCCTTCAAATGGTGCTTTCATAAAAGCACCATCTAAACCTAAAAGATCTCTACCACCAGATCTAAAACCTTGTTTCAGTGCACCTAAACACACATATATTCTCCTAAACCTCTTTGTGTTAGAACCCAGATCTTCATCCCTGTACACATCTATCTTAACTGTGGTGTTTGGATTAGCTTCATCACCACCTATATCATTCTCATCACCACCTATATCATTCTCATCTCCCCCTACATCAGTCTCATCTCCACCTACATTAGTCTCCTCTGCATCCACATTTGTATCATCACCACCTAAGCCACTAGACTGACCAAGTTCATTATCTGCAAACCAATCTAAACTCTTTCTGCACTTAGGCAACCCTAGAAACTTCCTCTTTTGAGTAGTATGTGGTACAATAGGCAACTCTTCATCTAATTCCACTACTTTATTAGTGTTATTCAACTCCCTTATTTGAACTTTTTCTTTAAATGTAGGCATGTAATAACTTTCAACTGTGGTTTCACCATGTTCAATGAAAACTTCAATAACCTTAGTATCTATTACATATTGGGAAAGGTTAACAATATCATCATCAGAAGCCAAAGCCCTAAGTCCCCAATCTAAATTCTTATTTGGTATCTTAAAGTGATAATACATTATTTCCCTTGGATCATATTTCAACATCTTCACTATTGAATGTATTATGTCAATGGTAAATTGTTCAATATCTAACAAATCAATGTACTGCACTTTACCCCCAAAATACCTACGATTTGGTGTTGGTGTGAAAGTTCCACCATGAAAAAGCTTCATCGAAAACACTTCTGGATGATCAGCTGTATTATAAACCAAAAAAAAAAAAAAAAAACTAATTAGGATAAACACATTTACGTATACTAAACCTCGTTATTTCAGTAACATGTTCTTACCATACACATTGTATGGATCAAATTTACTCCCTTCTTGACGAAAGTACCAGATCTGTAGTCCAGTAACCATAATTGATTTTTGTTCGATTTCAAGTTTAGGGACTGAATTTTGATTATATCAAACTTTAGAGGATAGAGAGATATTTGGGATGTAGGGTTTTAAAAAAGTCAACTGGAAAAAGTGTGAAAGTGATATTAAATTGGGGTGGGTGGGTTATTAAAGTGGGAATGGATGTAAATTGACGAAATTGACCTCGTGTGCAAGGCACGTGAAGCATTAAACGGATGGGGTTAACGCCGTCTGGGGCCAGGGACCATATTTGCCCCAAAACTTTCCCACAGGGACGATATTTGCACTTTCCAAAGTTCAGGGACGAAACTTGCAATTTGGCCAAACTTTAGGGACGATTTTTGCAATTTACTCTTTTTTTCTTTAAATAAGTAAAAAACAGAAAGATAAATAAAATATTTTTGGTAGTCCACGAATAAAGAATTTGATTTAACAAATCAAGTTGCAGTCATTCGAATCTGAATAATGAACACCAAACAACGAGGTCTTCTCGTAGCCTGCGATTATTATAGTACATCCTATATGTCATTGTGTGTCTATTTTCGATGCTTTGAAACGATGTGTCTTTTTTGGGGGTTTGTATAACTGCAATCTAGTACATGTTTGAAAACACTTCTCTTTGATTCCATTTGTTTCCCATTTTTGTATCAATGCCATCGCTATGGCTTTTAATTTTTCATAAAGTTCCAATTCATTTCTTCTCTTTTTCTCATGGAAACTGTAACCTAATTATGACGTAACATAGTAGTTTACTCACATATTTGGGTTGTAATGTATTTTCTTGATCTCATAGTAATATTTCTCAACTATTAGTGGGACCTAAATAGTAAATATATATGAGTTTACGAGTTTTGCAATATAACCAAACTAGTTATAATACCCGTGCACGCACGGGGTTTTGACAAAAAAATATTTACATATTTTCCTGGAAATTTTGCTATTTTTTAGTTGATATTTTCTAATATATTGAAATTACAAAAGATAACTATATGATAAATTTATAGTTTTAGATCTCGTGCGCGCACTAGGTTTTCACATATGTCATATTAAATGTCGCATTAAGGAGGTTTAAGTCGCACAAATATTGTTTTCACATAAGTTTAACTTGGTGAATGTTTGGTTATTTTTATTTAAATAAGTAGATGTTTTGCATAACGAAAAAAGACTTTTGAGATATTTGATGTATTGTCATTTGTACGGAGTATTTCCTTTTGATTTGTAAGATACGACATTTTATAAAACTTTTCAAATAACGATCTTATACTGCTTTACTTTTTTCCTTTGATAATCCAAAAGATAACCCAAAACAACAAATAAGAAATCCATCAGTAAGTAGATTCCCATTCAAGTTTATTTATAAAAGTTCCAACTCTGAAAATATACCTTTTCAGGAAATGGAGAAAGCATACTTTGTCCATTTAAGCGAAGAAAATATATTTGGGAGCTATTATAAGGATGAAACAGATAAACTTACAAATAATTTGCATTTATCACATAGCGAAGGTAATAATTCCTCGGAGGTCAATTTTTTACTGGAGCTTTTTGTACATTGCACCAATGTGCTTGTCAACCCGGTGTTTGAATCATGATTGGTTGTTGTCGTTGTCCACTTCACGTAACAATCAAACATAGAGAACTCAAGTATTGTGTGCTAACCTGAAAATGGGATATTAAGAACCAACAAACCCCCCTCCTTGCACCACCCCCTTCTGGAACCTATGTCCTGGCACATTACACATTATCCGTCCACCACCATTACCCATTACATGTCTGCTTACGTCATCATTCTACGTCTACGCCAGCTAGCTATTAATGTCAATGAGACTGCTATTCCAGTCATTCTGCAATCTGGAATTAGATAAGCTGCTTAGGAGCAAAACAGATAATATAAGCAATCTGAAACACCCTCTCGGCGTACAATCTGATTCCCAATTAATCACCTAGCAGTAGACACATTCCAAGGAGTAAAAACCCTAAAAAACCGTAACCACTAAATGCTAAAAAACCCTACCCCTGAACCCTAACCCCTAAGCCTTCCAAAAACCCTAGCCCCTAATCCCTATATCCAGCTTCAAATCAAAGCATTGTCATGTAATAAAACGTCATATGGTTTCTCATAGTGGCAGGTTGAGGACAAATCAATCAAAGCACACAAAAACACAAACCCACAACTTAATTAGCTCCGAAAAAAAAAAAAAAAAAAAAAAAAAAAAAAAAAAAAAAAAAAAAAAAACCATTTTTTTAAATGTTGCCCATTTTGAAAGTTAAATGGGCACAGACACATTGCATGGGCACAAACGGACACATATTTTATCTCAATTGAAAAATATTACAATTGTTTTGAAAGAAAAACTTATAGCTATAACATATAACAATCATGGAAAAAACCAACATCATTATGTATAAAAAATATTATATAACATACTATATATATATATATATATAAAAATAAACATTGTTATATATTTCAAATGGTATATCCTATGCTATATTAAACCATTTGAATACCATACAGTTCAAATATTAAATGTAGGGGTTTTTGCATATATATCCTTCTGAAAATGCATAATTGCATATATATCCAAAGCATGCATAAAAACCATTGTACTATGTGCATCAAAAACTTGTACAAAGGATATATATGCAATTATTCACTTTGGGAGGGATATATATGCAATTCTGCCATAAATAATGTATAACCATATATTAAATGTTTCAGGTGATAACTTTGTGTTCGTGAATTTTTTGTTTGGTTTTTTGGGTGTCGTATGGTTGAAGAGGGAGCATAACTCACCCTTTGATTCATGACTAAAATTTACATGTTTAATTTTAACTCTTATACAATTGTAAATTTACCCCATCTTTTTAAAGTTTTTTTTCTTTTTTTTATATTTTTGACACATATAACTTTATACTAACTTTTCACCTAAAAACGAATTTTTAGTTATTTTTTACAAATTAGGAAAATTTTAAGATTTTTTAATTTACAATCATTTAATAAAAAATAATAATAATTTAATTATTACTAAATAAGGTATGATTTGATTTTTTTGAAATGAAAAAGTCCCCACTAGAGGTTTTGTTTTATTATATAAAAGATTAACTTTCAACTACGTTCACCGGAAATATTCAATAAAAAATATATACCAAGTCATGTACAGGGCTAGTTATAATGCAAATGAAAAATTACAAATACTATGAGAGATAATAATTAACTTGTTTCATTAGAAAGGCAGAAAAATAACAGTTTTTCTGAAGTATTCTATATTCTTTGCCTTATATTCATCAATTTGTTTTCTTATATATCAAGAACTTTTCTAACTCAGTATGACACTTATCTCTGTGCTCTCCATGTTCGATCCATCCATGACCCGTTTTATAACCCTTCAAAAGAGTTTCCGACTCTCTTTTGTGTTTGCTAACTTGTTCAATGTTCTGGTTGATAAGTTTATGGGTAATATTTGGCACGTAGAGCTCTTGAATGTGGGGTGAGAGTGGTGTTGAATGAGTTATTTGCGGTGATGTTTGTTGGATGATTCATGAAGATCCTGAATCATCAAGACACTGCTATTTTTTAGTGTCACTATTACATTTGCTTTTAGTAATCGACTTTTAAGTGTAAATATTTAAATGTATAAGAAGAGATGGCAAGATGATCTATTCAAAGCAAATGTAAATATATGTACACTTAAGAGTCGATTTGTAATATCCCAAACTCTTATAAAAAAGGATACGAAGATCCTGAATCATCCGAACACTTCTTATGCATTTAAATATTTACACTTAAGAGTCGATTACTAATAGAAATTGTAAACCTTTGCACTTTTAGTAATCGACATTTAAGTGTAAATATTATAAATATATAAGGAAAAAAAGACAAGTTTATGTACTAAAAAGCAAATGTAAATATTCACTATATGGACGTGGACGAAAACTCTCGGGATGTGATGTACACGTGGTTATATTCTATGAGAATGTGGACTGTTCCAGCCAAACTCATATGTATTCACAAGGGATGCATATTGGATACCCCAACTTTCAAACATTTACTTTTGGATCCTTGTCATGAGTAAAATGTTGAAATGGTTTGTTAAGTCATCCTTAGACTTGAGATACAAGCAAGTTCTGTTATGTGTGGATATCACTTTTGTAATTATATGCCAAACGCTGTCCTGAATAAGGTAGTTATAAAAGCTATTGTTCGGAGTGATGTGAAGCAGCATCCACAACACTTGTAGTCAACAAAGGATTTGTTACTCCACTTGATATGTGCAGAAAGATACCATGGGCCCTCTCCAGAATTAATCAGATAATTGTTCGGCCGAACCCAAAGGGTAATGCAAGATGATTCTTTATTACATTTGGTATATCTAATTAAAATTCTATAACGAGAATCTAAATGGTTAAACTATATGGAATGAGTTAGGATCCATATCCATGGTTTAACGGTATCTATAACAAAGGATGATAAAAGCAAGACATAAATGACCATGCTACTGAGAATGATTTATGAAACTATATCTCAGACACTTCTAGTTTAATAACGATTGTGAGTGTTGCTAGACGTTTCCGTCGTTGATATATGTGCTAAATGCTACTCCAATTACCAAGTGGGAGCTGTTGGATTGTGGTCATTGGATTAGACATATATAGCTAGAAGTGTGTGAGCCTATTGGGGGCACACACGTTAAACACTTAGAGTATGTTAAATTCTTCACGTATACTTCGAAATGTAAACCAAAAGGACATGAAATGAACTAGACAAGACTCCTTACTTGTCCTAACCTTTGTGGCCGGCCTATGAAGGATCTAGAAGGGGTTTTGGAGTGTTAGGTTCATTGAGGATTAGAAGGAATGAGAGAGTTGTGATAAGGCTTAAAGAGAAAGAGTTCTATGCTTATCATGAAGTGTTTTTAAGGCTTATCATGAGTGAGAATGAGAGGCTATATATAGACCTCATATCTCAGCTCACAACTGACGAAAAATCACAGTTAATAATCACAGGAAACTCTCTCATATTCCATCTTCATCTTCATCGAAACCCTAAACCTTTTATTAGGGTTCATAACTTTCAAATAGCTCGTTAGATCTTCTTGTTAAGATTCGTGGGTTATTCAAGTGTTTACTAAGTCCCATAAGCTTAGTAATTACTTCTGGTACTTTGGTTTACAGGATCACAAGCCACGCTAAGCTGCAAAATCTTTTGGAGTACTTCTGATCGTTCTCGGACAGGGAGGGAGTTCTTGGGCAGTTTAGTCTTGTCCGATATCGGACGACACATAGATCAGATCTTGGGTAGCCTTCTGGATCTCGGACAGAACGCAGTTTGCTGCTGTTTTGGTTTTGACAGTCGACACTTGGTGTTTGGTTGATACGTGATACTCGGCTAGCTTTCCGGGCATACTTGGTTGACGTGTTTGTGTGAGCAACCGTAGAGGTAGTATATATTTACTACTTAGTTTCATTTGCGGGTGACTACAAGGGTTAGTTTTCGATTTAGTTTTCTTGTCCCTTTTAGTTGTTTTGTTTGTTATTATTTGTGTTAATTCTAATAGCCAAACTAGATCCAATATTCCGCTGCGTACTCATAGTTAATTGGTTAACATATTAATAAATCCCAACAGTGGCATCACGAGTCAACTCGTTTGGTGTATTATGGGTTACACAAATTTAATAAACACGTGAAAAGGCTGCATGAAATCTAATTTAGTTATTTGTTTTATTTTTATTTTGACAACTATAATGCAATACTTGTCATTAATTGATAAAAAATAACAAGACACAAACAAATTAATTAACGGTTAATTAGATACATAAAAAAAGCAAATTAATAGTTAATAAGTTTGCCATGTTATTTTATGTGTGAATTCCGGCTATAAGACCTACGCAATCAATTTTTTTTTTATGCATGTGGCGATCTAGGCACTTGATGAAAACCTAGTGAGGGTCTTATGGTTCTCCTTTTGGGGAAGACTCGCGAGAGAACTCGGATTTTATGTGTTTAATTAATGTCATTGTTTATGTTTGTGATTCCTTATGTGCATAATTGTTATATGTTTTACACACCTAATTGCATGCAATATGGAATAATACATATGTGAAACCGTGACATTAAGAAAAGGTCTAAATTTACACGCCTAAAATATCATGCTCAATTGTGACCTGCTATTTGATTCGTGGAAAATTTGTTCTTGCAAAATTAAGTGACCTAAATTATTGAAACAAGTTTTTCATGAAATTAAAAACTGGACGCTATGGACACTTGGGAAGTACGGCTCACCCACTAGAACAAACTATAAGGGGGGTATAAGGCGGTGCGCACAGTCACACCTAAAGGATTTCCGGTCATAGCTTCGCGCTGACCTGGTCCTCCGCTTCCTTGCGAGTTCGATTGGAGCTACCGTGAACCATGATGATCACTACAGTGTCATTACTAAAAGTTTTTAAAATTAAGTGCTACAAAGTTGTTTTGCATGCTTCTTTGTACACGATTTTACCACATTTATGTGCATACCCTATGTGTAAATTTTAAGTCTTTGCCAGCCAACCAAGAACACGTGCTTTTGGCTTGACCTCTTTGGTCAGACCTTAGGGCCATTCCAAACCCATGGCAGATTTTGCTCATTGGTCAGACCTTTGGTGATATTTGCACGTTCTTACTTGGTCGACTTATTTCGAGTATGCTTGGTCAGACCTTGGACCCGAGGCATAAGATGAGACTAAACATGCTCATGACATTACTACTTGTCTACTAATGTCTTGATCAGTCTCATAAATCTAAGAGTTGCATTTCATGCAATTAACGCTCGTCGCTTACCTCTTGCCCCACTTGTTTACTCATTGGTCAGACCTTTGGTAATAAGTGGGAGGTCAAGTTGGATCTTAGTCTTAATTAGTAATTAATTGGGTAGTTAATTCTATTAAGAATTAAATTATTGAAAATACTAATTATTTGAACTTTTTAATTGTAGATGACTACCTCAGTCGGAAACAATTCGGTACTCAGGAGTTTCTTTGAGAAACAAAAACTCACTGGACCTAACTTCATTGACTGGTATCGCCAGCTTCGCATTATCCTGTCAGCTGAAGATAAGGAAAATTACTTGGAGCATCCTATTCCTGCTGCACCTGTTGCAACTCCTGGACACCCAGTCCCTCCTGAGGCTTTGGCAGCTCACACTGCTTGGGTCAAGGGATCAAAGGACATTGCTGCCTTCATGCTTATGACCATGGACTTAGAAATCCAACGAAATCTAACTCACCTTGGTGCATATGACATGTTACAGGAGTTAAAAACTATGTTTGCTCAACAGGCAGAACAGAACTTCTTCAAACCGCGAGGGAATTTCACTCGTGCAAGCAAGAAGAAGGTCAATCTGTAAGCTCATATGTTCTAAAGATGAAGAGCTACATTGACAACTTGGAGCGTCTCGGTCATCCCGTCACTTTGAACCTTGGAGTAAGCCTAATCTTGATTGGACTCTCTAAGGAGTATGACAGCTTTGTGCAGAACTATAATATGCACAGCATGGGGAAGACCGTGAATGAATTACATGCTATGCTTAAACAACATGAGCAGACGCTACCCAAGAAAGATGCTGCACCTGCACTTCATGCTATACGTGCAGGAAAGGTCCAGAAAAACCAAGGTAAAAAACCGTTCAAGGCTGCTAAGGGGAATCAAGGGAATGGAAAGTACAAGTTGGCTTATGCTCCTGATCATAAACCATCTTATGCTTCCAAACCTAAGAAAACTCCACCACCCAAGAAGGATAACCATGCAAAGGACGCGACCTGTCACTAATGTGGTGAAATAGGTCATTGGAGAAGGAATTGTCCCGTGTATCTCGTCGAGTTGATGAAAAAGAAGAAGCTATCTCAAGGAGCTAGCACTTCAGGTATTTTCACTATAGAACTCTATTCTTTTCCTAGTAAATCTTGGGTTTATGACACGGGTTGTGGTACTCACATCTGTAATACTACTCAGGGTCTCAGGGGAAGTAGGAAGCTGAAGCCAGGAGCTTTAAGTCTGTACGTGGGCAATGGTCAATGGGCAGAAGTTGAAGCTATTGGAAGTTATCATTTATGTCTCCCTAGTGGATTAGTAGTTGTTTTGAACAATTGTCATTATGCTCCCTCTATTACTAGAGGAATTATTTCAGTTTCACGTTTGTTTGACGATGGTTTTGTTAATCGTTTTGAATTGAATAATACAATTTCAGTTTCTAGGAATAATGTTGTTTATTTTAGTGCTATCCCAAGGGATGGTATTTTTGAAATTGATATGTCGTGTTCTAAAACAAATGATAGTTCTATGTTTGTTGTTAGCAATAAAAGAGCCAATCTAACCTTGGACTCTACTCTCTTGTGGCATTGTCGTCTTGGACACATTAGCAAGAAACGCATGGAGAAGTTGCAACATGATGGACTTCTCAACTCAACTAACATCAAGTCATTTGAAAAGTGTGTTTCCTGCATGTCTGGTAAGATGGCAAGAAAACCCTATTCACATCAAGTGGAAAGGGCTAAGGATCTACTTGGACTAATACACACTGATGTATGTGGCCCATTTAGAACTGTGTCAAGACAAGGAGCAAGCTACTTCGTCACTTTTACTGATGACTATAGTCGGTATGGTTATGTTTACCTGTTGAAACATAAACATGAAGTGTTTGAAACATTTAAAGTGTTTCAAAAGGAAGTAGAAAACCAACTCGAGAAGACCATGAAATCACTACGTTCGGATCTGGAGGTGAATATATGAGTCAAGAGTTTTTGGATCATCTTAAGGAGCATGGGATTATTGCCCATCGAACTCCTCCTTACACGCCACAACATAATGGTGTGTCTGAGAGGAGAAATTGAACACTGCTAGACATGGTTCGCTCCATGATGAGTCAAACTACTCTTCCAAAGTCCTTTTGGGATTATGCCCTTGAGTCTGCTGCGCGCATTCTCAACATGGTTCCAACTAAGAAGGTTGATAAGACACCATACGAGGTATGGCATGGGCAAGCCCCTAAGTTGTCTTACTTAAAAGTCTGGGGTTGTGAGGCACTTGTTAAGCGTGATACACTTACCAAACCTAACAAACTGGAACCCAGATCTATTAAGTGTATCTTCATAGGATACCCAAAGGAAACAATGGGATATTCTTTCTATCTTCCATCCGAGAACAAGGTATTTGTTGCTCGAAATGCTGAATTCTTTGAGAAAAATCTCTTGGATCATGAAGCAAGTGGGAGTCTAGAATATCTTGAAATTATTCAAGAAGAAGATACAAATCCTTCTGTAGACACTAGCTTAAATCATGATGAGGATGATCAAGAAATTGATGAACCTCAAAGTGATATCAATCCCATTCGTAAGTCCGCAAGGACACGTCGTGCCCCAGATCGAATGTGTTTATACGTCGATGCTGAGGAGCATGAATTGGGGGATCTTGGTGAACCCAATAACTATAAAGCTGCATTGTTGGATCCTGAATCCAAGAAATGGCTTGATGCAATGAATGTGGAAATGCAATCCATGAAAGACAATGAAGTCTGGGACTTAGTTGATCTTCCTCCTAACGGTAGAACCGTTGGTAGCAAATGGCTCTTCAAAAAGAAGACTAACATGGATGGTGCAGTACACACCTTTAAAGCTCGTCTCGTAGCAAAGGGCTTCACTCAAACCTACGGGGTTGATTATGAAGAGACCTTTTCTCCTGTTGCAGACATTAGAGCTATAAGGATTCTCATAGCCATAGCTGCATTCTATGACTATGAGATTTGGCAAATGGATGTCAAAACCGCCTTCCTCAATGGACATCTTTCCGAAGAAGTCTATATGGTGCAACCTGAAGGTTTTGTTAATCCAAAATATCCTAACCGAGTATGCAAGCTCAAGCGTTCCATTTATGGACTTAAGCAAGCATCTAGGCAATGGAATAAACGTTTTGATGATGAGATTAAGAGATTCGGTTTCACTCAAAATCAAGATGAGCCATGTGTATATAAGAAAGCTAGTGGGAGTTATGTCACTTTCCTAATTCTATATGTTGATGACATATTACTCATGGGAAACAATATTCCAATGTTACAAGATGTAAAATCTTATCTTGGAAAATGTTTTGCCATGAAAGATCTAGGAGAAGCGGCATATATTCTTGGAATCAAGATCTATAGAGATAGATCAAGACGGTTAATTGGTTTGTGTCAAAGTGCTTACATTGAGAAAATCTTGAAAAGATATTTCATGGAGAATTCCAAACGAGGAACTATCCCAATGCAAGAAAAGCTTAAATTGAGTAAATCACAAGGTGCTGAGACACCTGCTGAAAAAGAGCGCATGCAAAGAATTCCTTACGCCTTGGCTATAGGATCAATTATGTATGCTGTGAGATGTACTCGTCCTGATGTTGCGTTCTCTCAGAACATAACAAGCCGATTTCAACAGAATCCAGGGGAACTTCACTGGACTGCTGTTAAGAATATTCTTAAGTATTTACGCAATACTAAGGATATGTTTTTGGTTTACGGAGGTGATATGAAATGAGAGCTCAGGGTTTCTTGCTACACTGATGCTGGATATCTGACAGATGCTGATGACCTAAAATCTCAAACTGGATATGTATTCGTTTTAAATGGAGGTGCTGTTGACTGGAAAAGCACGAAGCAAAGTATTTATGCTACTTCATCTACAGAAGCTGAGTATATAGCTGCTTATGATGCATCTAAAGAGGCTGTATGGATTCGAAAATTCATTTCTGGGCTTGGCATTGTTCCCACAATTGAAGAACCCATAAATATGTATTGTGATAATACTGGAGCCATTACTATAGCAAATGAAAGTGGACTCACCAAGGGTGCTAGACATTACCGCGTAAAAGTTCATTATCTTCGAGAGACCATTGAGATTGGTGACGTAAAGAAATTAAAAGTTCAAACAGATGACAATCTAGCTGATCCATTTACGAAGGCTTTAGCATATCCTAAGCATTCTGAATTGACTAGGAATATTGGTTTGATACCAGCTTGATGCGTGGTTTTGCAACCTTACAACAGGTTTTACCTCTCGAGGGATCTCAAGAGGCTTACAACCCCACCAGGCAGTGTACCTGACCGATGTAGTATAGTGTAGTGGTAAGTACGGGGGATTGATCGTTCTCCACAGGGAATAGTGTCGTTAGGATTGAAAAACTACTCTAATAGGTCTAAGGGTGAGGGAAGATTCTTTTTGTATTTTTATAATTTTTTATAAAAGCAAGTAAAATCTCAGGTTTTAAGGAGTGGGCGGAATTAGTTGCTAGTCAACTAACCCAAATAACTACAAATGCAAATAAAATAAAATAACTGAAAATGAAAAGAGTTGTGAAACTTATGTGGAGAGAAATGTGTTTACTTAGATTTTCTTACTCCCTAACTATCTTTTACCAGTTGATTAGTGTGTATTAATTGCGTGGATGACGGGTGTATTCCTTAATACCAATCGTGGGGTGGCGTACGTACTTCCCCAACACTACAAGCTCCTACTTCACTCCTATGTCGAGCCGGCTAGAAAGCTCCTAACATGGGATCACTAGAATTCGCTCATGCATTAAATACAACCATAAAAACCTAGTACGCATTGGTTCATGTTTCTTAAGACGTTCAAGCAAGTTACCGAATAGGAGGTTAGCCAGTTTTCTAAAGCCTAACATAGATAAACAATTATCCAATACAACTAATAACACACTAATAACCAATAATCAATAGTTAGGTTTCATTAGATCTAAGCAAACACAAGATAAATCTAGCCTAGCATGTTAATCAAAAGACAAGAACAAGATATAATCAAACAACACATAGACATATTGAATGATTAAATGATTACTTATCTTCAATTAAACATGGGAGATCCAAGGGTATGAAAACCCTTAAAAATGGCAGAAATTCGTCTTTAGGGTTTCTCCTCACAAAGTTGCACACTAATGACAAAAAATTGCAAAACTATATATAGAGTTTAAGGGCTGACGGCGTCACGTTATAGGACTTGACGCCGTCACCTCGCCGTGTCTAGGGTTCCCGGATGGCCTTCCTGACGCCGTCCCTCTTTAGACATCCAAAATCCGCTCTGGCTTATCAAGGCTTGACGCCGTCAGAATATGGCTTGACGCCGTCCCTCTTTAAGTTAAACCGTGATGGCCTTGATCACATTAAAGGGTGACGCCGTCAGACTTTCCATTGTAAAATTCTCTGGCTTATCATGAGTAATTTTCATATCCACCTTTTTTTTTGCCAAGCCGTGACGCCGTCTGGACCAATCCCTGACGCCGTCAAAGGTACTTTTCAGCATAATTTTGAGACTTTGTCGTTTTCTTCACTTTTATGCTCCAAAAACGTTCAAAATGCTTCCTTTTCCAGATTTCTTCTCCAAAGTACCTAAAATGACAAAAGGAACGATTTAGGGCAATATTTGATCAAATAAACACGATTTAGGGCTTAAATGACCCCCTAAAAGCGGTACACTTTTCGCTTCATCAAATACCCTTACACTTGAGATTTGCTTGTCCTCAAGCAAATGCGCTTTTATTCTAATCAAAATACAAGTTAGGGGTCATTTAATGCTAATATAAAAGTAATTGCACCAATTAGTCGTTCCACTTTAATCATAATAAGCACGGAGATTACAAACTAGCACCTCACAAGTAGTGTTTAGATACTCACATCTCTCAAGTGTAATCAAAATAATTCTCATAAATGAAAACGGATAATATCTCTCACTACCTGTCATAGCAAATAGATTACCATAGGCTTGGGAAAGGATCGAAAACATCCTCCACTAGGCGTAAGCACCTAAGATAAACTATCAAAGAGGGCTTTTAAACGGGTTATAACGTTAGGTGTAGGGATATGATAAACACGGTTTTGTTGGATAAGGGATATTTTACTGGTGGCGAGTTAAAGATCTTGATTAATTACATGTACAATATGGCGTTGCTAAGCCAAGACTAGACTCGACTTAAGCTAAAAACAAAATAACAAAAACATAAAATAAACATGAAATGAAACGGGATGGTAGTCCGTATGTTTTTTCAACTTTTCTTTTTTTTTTTTTTTTCATTTTTTTTGTATTTTTTTTTTCATACACTTTTGCCCTACCATCTAAAATAATACATCATAGGGGCGTTGCATTCCCCTTACACTTGAACTTTTACATAACTTTACAAATACTATTCTATCGACTCGAATTAAGATAATCGAAAAACTTGGAGTACTTTTAAAATATTTAGCACATATGGGGGTAATAAATGATGTTCTTCCCCATTACTCCATTACACTAGTACTTTACCCATGAGTTCCAATCGTCCCAAAACAATATGTACAAGGATATGACTCGACTTAGCAACCATGTAATCAATTAGATAATTAACTAAGGGTTTAAACAAATGTTGTCACAATAATGCACTAAAAATGAGTGCACACAAGGTAGGCTAAGGCGATTTGGGTGTACATTTAAGTGGGGTGTAACAAATTCTTCCTTTAAGTAAAATGCTTAAAGGTCGAAACGAAAAGATAGGCTCTGAGGGGTGTACTAGGGGTATCGTGTACTAAAAATGAGTACAACGCAAAGGTAGTGGGAGAATTACTTGACCAATGTAGCCAATGTAATTATAACAAAAAACACAGGTGTAAAACAATGGGTTAATCCTAATGCCTCTTATCATGTAGTAAATCTAACTACACGAATGTAGTCTCACTTGCGGCCTCGGAATGGTCCTAACGCAAGTTCTAGAATCTAAGTGCTACCGGTACACACATCATAGCATAAATGCTTTTCCTACCAATTCTAGGGGCGAACCTCACATATTTGGGGGTGGAAAATTTTTTAGTGGTACGGTTTTGTGCTAGTCATATAACTCCTATCCGTGAGACGCTCATTAAGATCAAAGTTTCACTCCTAAATGTTGTAAAAAATTTAAATTTGGCACTAAAATTGCCCTAACAGGTATTTCTCTCAGTTTTATTACACATCTACCATCAAACAAACAAAAATCAAGTGCAATTGTATTCTCTAAAGTATCGTACTTTTACCCCCCCCCCCTTACACTTAAGATGAACATTGTCCCCAATGTTCAAATAACAAGATGTAAAAGAAAATAAGGTAAAAGAATGAAATCAAATACTCCCCTGATTCGTTTGGTGGATAAAGAAGTAACATGGTTAGATCTTCTTCCAAGGTAATGTTGAAGCTTCACGACTAATGCATCGCCATAAGCTTGATTCCACATACATTTCCTTGTCCAAAATAACCTGTTAAACCTGAGAAAACAAACACGAAAACCTGCATAACATCGGCGGGATAAATTCTATATATAAGGATATAATGCTTGTGGAATGATAATTTTGCAGATTCCTGGAGATTATAAGTTAGAGATTTAATAAAAACTTTTTATGAAAACAAAACTTTCAAAAATTTCTGAAAATTAAAACCTGACGCCGTCAGGTTGTAAACCCTGACGCCGTCAGAAATGATCTGACAGAATTCTCATGTTAAGTTTCCCGAAAAATTTTGGAAAAACCTATACCTTACTTCCTGGAATTCCTGCAAAACATCATTATGACTCGATACAAGCATTTGACTCAAACAAATACTAATATGTATGTTAATTTAATATTATTATGATTCATGTTCATTTGTGTTCTAATAAACCGATTTGGATTTCCCTTACACTTAACTTTTGCAAAATACCTTTATATGTAGTTAAGACGAAGTTAAAAACAAAATAAAGCATTTTCACAATTTAGTTTTGACCATGAATCAATAAAAATAAAAATTAAACACACATACGGAAACAAATAAAATCAAACAAACAAATAAATAAACACACAAAGCAAATAAAGCTTGGGTTGCCTCCCAAGAAGCGCTTTTCTTTATTAACGAGTCTTGTAGCTAGACTCAAAGTCACCGTACATTACGTGACTCCATCATCGGTCACGGTTTCTAGGTCATCCTCATGTCCGGTTTTATACTCCGGTCCTAATTTCAAACAATCCTTGTAGAAACCGGATATCCTTCCCATAACATAGTCTACTCCTTTATTTCTATCCTCATCATTCCTATAGTAGACCACTTGCTTAAGCTCCTTCTCAATATTTGACAAGTGTTGGAATTGTTCTATCTTATATGGCATTTGGTAGTTTACCTCATCGGTCTCATCCTTAAATCTAACTATCCCTAAGGAAGGTTCATAAGTCATTCTAGAGACCTCAACAAATGGTTTTCCAAAAACCACTTGAGTTAAGGATGCATCGACTATTGGGCGGATATCTTCTACAATTACAAAGTCGGTGATATAGGTGAAGTTTCCTACATAAACCGGTAATCCCTTAACTCTTCCCGTGAAGTTACTCATCCCACCCTTATCAGGGAACATCCTATACCCAAGTTGATTTTTCATTATTAAGTTGTAGTGGGCTCTAGTCATGATGTTTATGGGCGATCTAAGGTCGATGTAAGCTTTCCACACATGCAAATGTCCGATGTTGCATGGTATGTTGAGATTAGAAGGGTCGCCCATTTTTATAATTGGTCTACCTAGGAAGTATGGTGTCTCGGGGTCATCGAATAAGTTTGTATGATATGCGCGCTCTTCCTTAGTGGGTAGCCTATCGAAGTAGTCCTCATCATCATCTACTTCTTCAATCTCACTTTTCCTAACTTCTTTATCAACCTCGACTTTCTTAACCTCATCCTTATATTCACTATTATCCTCATTCCTATCAGTTGGTTTAATAGTGACAATGTTGACGAAGTGGACGTGTTTGGATGAAGAGGGGTCTTTTACTTGGGGTCCGCTATTTGTGTTCCTAGCGTCCTTATGTGGAGGTGATAGCACTTGGTTATTGAGGGCTTTCAATAAGTTGTCAATTTTATTGGTCATCTCCGTTTGTTGTTGATTGAATTCGGATTTGAATCTGGCTATCCGAGCTTCTTGAGATGCCATAAATTGGGACATCAATCCTTCAAAGTTATTGGTACTACCATTGCCGGAAGGATTGTTGTTGAAAGTACGGTTCGAGTTGGAACCGCTTGATTGGAAACGATTAGGTGGGTTGGAAGAATTGGTTTGTTGTGTGTTTTGGTTTTGTTTCCACCTAAGGTTTGGGTGATTTTTCCATGAGGGGTTGTATGTATCACCGTAGGGGTTTAGCTCGGGTTTGAAAGTGTACCACTTGTCTCCCGCTCCGTCGGTACGCGAGGATGCGTAGTCCGCAAAAGCTTGTTCGGGGAGTTCCATGCAATCACGAGTGTCGTGGGGACCACTACATAATTCACATGAAGAAGTGATTTTGTTCACTTGGCTTGAAGGTTTAGGAGCCTCGTAGGATTTCATAAGAAACTTGACTTGGTCTTCAAGTTCTATGATCCTACGGTCGGAAGTGCTTGAATTGTTCGAAGGCAAAGATATTACTTGACCGTTTTATTCAAATCACGGGGATCACTCCAACTTTCGTTGTCATAAAGAGCAAGATCTTCTAGGAGAGCCCATGATTCTTCCGCACTTAGATCACGTAGCTTACCACCGGCCGATTGGTCAATGGTTTGCCTCGTGGAGAGATTGATATGGTCATAGAAGATTTGGACTTGGAGCCAAAGTTCTATGCCATGGTGAGGGACTTTTTGGAGTAAGTCCTTGAATCGAGTCCATGCCTCGTAGAGGGTTTCGCCTTGACGTTGTTGGAACATCAAGATATCATTCCTTAGCTTGGTAGTTCTTCCCGGTGGGAAAAACTGAGCAAGGAAACGAGTGGTGAGATCATCCCAAGAGGTGATGGATCCTGCGGGTAGACGTTCTAGCCATTGACTAGCTTGGTCCCGCAGAGAGAATTGAAAGAGACGCAGTCGGGTCGTCTCTCGAGTGGCAACATCAAGGTCTATGGAATCAACGATTTTGAGAAAGTCCTTGAGATGTTGATTAGGATCTTCGGAACGAAGTCCATGGAATGCGCATCCGCTTTGCACCAACCGGATGGTGTCGGATCGCAAGGGTGTGATATTGGCTCCTTGAGTGAGCTCAATGGTGTTTCGATAGCCATGGTGGCTAGGACGGGAGTAGTCTCCTAAGGTACGGGCTCTAGGAGATTGTGGTGGTTGTTGTGGTGGGTTGTTGGGATCAAGGATATTACCATCTTCCATGATGTCGGATGGTAATGGTTACGAACAAAAAAACGAAGAAAAAAGATAGACTAAAGAAAATCTAGAAAAATAAAATAAAAATCTTACTAGAAAGGAATCTAGTGAGTAGACCTATAAAAATAAAAATTCAACCTAAACAATAACTATTCCCCGGCAGCGGCGCCAAAAAACTTGATGCGTGGTTTTGCAACCTTACAACAGGTTTTACCTCTCGAGGGATCTCAAGAGGCTTACAACCCCACCAGGCAGTGTACCTGACCGATGTAGTATAGTGTAGTGGTAAGTACGGGGGATTGATCGTTCTCCACAGGGAATAGTGTCGTTAGGATTGAAAAACTACTCTAATAGGTCTAAGGGTGAGGGAAGATTCTTTTTGTATTTTTATAATTTTTTATAAAAGCAAGTAAAATCTCAGGTTTTAAGGAGTGGGCAAAATTAGTTGCTAGTCAACTAACCCAAATAACTACAAATGCAAATAAAATAAAATAACTGAAAATGAAAAGAGTTGTGAAACTTATGTGGAGAGAAATGTGTTTACTTAGATTTCCTTACTCCCTAACTATCTTTTACCGGTTGATTAGTGTGTATTAATTGCGTGGATGATGGGTGTATTCCTTAATACCAATCGTGGGGTGGCGTACGTACTTCCCCAACTCTACAAGCTCCTACTTCACTCCTATGTCGAGCCGGCTAGGAAGCTCCTAACATGGGATAACTAGAATTCGCTCATGCATTAAATACAACCATAAAAACCTAGTACGCATTGGTTCATGTTTCTTAAGACGTTCAAGCAAGTTACCGAATAGGAGGTTAGCCAGTTTTCTTAAGCCTAACATAGATAAACAATCATCCAATACAACTAATAACACACTAATAACCAATAATCAATAGCTAGGTTTCATTAGATCTAAGCAAACACAAGATAAATCTAGCCTAGCATGTTAATCAAAAGACAA